>BQNB010042995.1:3515-45775 GCA_026074375.1 Tanacetum coccineum | reverse complement strand
TTTGATAACTTGATTTAGTTTGAAGCTTGTGCTGGTGTTGTTGCATTGTGGATTGTTGCGGTTTGCGGTGATTTTGAGGTGGTGTTGTTGGTGACTTCGTGTTTTACTTCTTTATTATAAGATGGATTTGACCGGTTACGAGGTATAATATTTAAATTTTTAATTACCCAGTATTATATTTTTTGATGTTTGTATGTGTAGTAATTATTTATATATTTGTTAATTTAGATACCCCATGTTCTTGTTACTTATAGAAGTAAGTTAAGGCTGCTTAAAATAGTTAGTGAAAAAATTACTGGCACTAAACGGGAAGAACTATTTCGACAATCTTGTTTTAGTTGGGTATTAGATCAAAATGATTGGATAGAGAATTGTATTTTAATACATTTCATGTTAGGTCAGCAACTTGAGGTAGAAGGTGATGGAAATGAAAACGTCCCTTTGTATTACTATATAACTGATAATATTAGAATACAATTTGGGAGAGAGGAATTTTGCCTGGTTACTGGTTTAAGGTTTGGGGTCGAGAATTTGGCTGACTATGACGACGTAGAGTCGCGTATTCCTTTTAGGAGACGTGTGTTTCCGTCATATTTAGATGGGGAACCTATTACAGGCAATATGGTATTTAAAATCATTGATGACGAGTTGTTTGATAGATTACACGACGACGATGCTGTTAGCCTTTGTTGTCTAGGTATCTTGCAGCTTGTTTTATTAGGTGTGGAGGGTAAACGTAGGATCCCTGACTGGTTGTTAAGGTTAGCAAATGACAGAGTAGGTTGGGACAACTATCCATGGGGTTCGTATGTGTGGCCGACATTGTACTCCCAACTGAAGAATGCAAACGTTAGACGTTGGCCGAAATTATATGCCACTCAGCCTACAAGTGAAATTGATAAGAAAACCTATTCGATCTTTGGATATACTTGGGCATTCAAGGTATGTCATAATTTAGTTTATAATATTTAATTGGGCATTTAAGTTATATGTATAACGTAAAATAATTAAAGCAATGTCTTTTTTGTAGACTTGGATTTTGGAGTCTTTCCGAGTAACGGCGACCAGATATTATAATCGTTTCAATCGGTATCCTAGAGTTGTTGTTTGAAAAAAAGGGGAAGTTTATGGGAAGCATGGTTCATGGTTTTTTTCATGTGAGTTTTATTTAATTTTATAGTTTATTAAGTTGATTATGTTATATAATTCATAATTAATTTCCTTTATTTCATTTTAAGGGAAATCTGCCAGCTGAAAGATTGACACCAGACGAGACCGAGGCTCGATCGGACTGGTGGATTTCTAGTAGGGCATACTTTGACGGCCGTATTGGTGTAGCTGAACGAGTACCTCGTCATGTCAACCGTCAAAATATGTATGAAGTTCCCTCTGAATTGTATCGACAATTAGAGGAACAAAAAAGAGACCTTGACAAACAAAAAAAAGAAATTGAAGAAATAAAAAGAAACGAAGCTAAACAGCTAGAAATGTTTGAAAAAATGCATAAATTTATGGAGGATATGAATGTTGAGCAGGTGCGACCAGCAAATAAAGAACCGATAATTGTGAGCCAACATTATGGGATAAGCGATTTAAGTCAATTCCCAAGCAAGCAGGTATAAATTTTGTACATTTAATATAATTTAAATTAAGTAAACAATTTTTGTGCATTTAATTTAAGGAAAAATAAGTACTTGATTTTTGTTTATTTTATGGGTGTCGACAGGGTGTTCCTTCACCATTTCAGACACATCCAAACAGCAGCTCATTTTTCAATATCGGTACGCCAACGCATTGGCAAACACCACGGCCGTCACAACATGGTTCTTCAAATTGGCAAGCACAGATGTCGGCTCAAGTAGGTCCATCAAATTGGCAAAGCCACATGCCGGCGCAGTCGGCCACTCCTTATTGGCAACCCGCTTTCCCCTCGCATCCTGGTACTTATAATCCAAATTTGCAACCCTCTATTGAGAGGCATCATGATGCTGCTGGCTTATTTAACCAGGTAATGCAAAATTTATATACGAATATGATTATATGATACTAACCATCATGAAGTAATAAATGTTTATTAATTGCTGTTTTTTAGAATATACTGAATCGAGGAAAGAGGGAACAACGTCCTAGCTTTTATAAATGGACTCCATACACGAAACAACCTCCTACTACCGTTTTACCCAAGCAACGTGGTAATAAAAATAAGAATAATGTCAAGAAGGCTAATTTATCACCTTTGAATCTTGGGAATGCGTTTGATGAAAATGAAGGAGGCGACGACGTTATTTTTTGGGTGGCCGATTCACTGGTAATTACCTAGTGTATGAAAACGTGGACCCTGAGAAGTAAATGCAAGTCGTGTAAATAAGTTAAATAAATAAAACCCTGAAAGTATGTGCATTGAATTGGTTTAACTGGTTTTAGGTGAAACGAGAAAATTATGTTAATTACACAGAATTTTTAAATGACCCCGAGCAGATTTACTTAGATTGTTATATGAAGGGTTATTTAGTTCCAGTGACCTTTTGGCAACAACTAGTTCCACATTTGTGTATGCCTGACATTGATTCGCGCACTCCAATGGGTTGGTTGGGTTGGTTGTCCGGAGAGTTAAGTTTATTAATACAAGTTTAATACATGAGTTATTTATATTTTTACCTAATAACATCTATTTATTTTGTTACTTTGTTTCTAATCAGCACATGAACGCGTAGATGGAGCTCTTAATTAGGTTTAGGCGTAGTAATGACCCGTGGACAGTGGCGTATACAAATACAATAAGTGTACATCCTGAAAATCAACGTTTTCTGATAGAGATGGACCAATACACTATTGGAACATTGGATGGGTCAACGCGTCCGTATCCAGCATGAAGTGTTGTTAATTGGGTACTTATTTCGTTACTTATCCGTATTAAAACTATTAATACAATTTATGTATGATTAGTATTTAATAAGTTATTTAGTTTAACATAATATATTTGTTATATATTTGTAGGTGTTTCTGCCCATACATGTTGGAGGAAATCATTGGGTTACGGGTGTAATAGACTTACCCAATTCTCATGTTTATGTGTTTGACTCCCTGCTTAACGAGGGAAGAAAGAATTTGTTATCTAACCAAATTCAACGTTGGACACCTGTGCTTAATAACATTTTGCAAAGGCGTGGTTGTTTCAATGAAATTAGAGGACCTTATAATTTCTAATTTTCATACAATGATGGTTTGGGTATACATGTCCCTCAACAAACCAACTACTCAGACTGTGGAGTCATCACATGTTGGTTAATCTCCTGTTTGTGTTCAGAAAGAAGTCCAATAATGAAGGTGATCCTTAAGAGTTTTGGGAGACAGTTAGAAATAGCACGTGTCAATGTTTTTATCTGTCTAGGTGTGAGGATACTAGAGATTGTGGTTACGATTAGCTTTTATTTTGAATATATTGTATGTTTAAAGTCTAACCTTTTGTGTGAAATAATATTGTATATCACTTTGATAAACCAATAATAAGTAGACATTGCAGTAAAAAAACAGTACAATCGATGATAATTGTTGTAATACAACTTGATTAAAAAACATAAACGGACATAATACTGATAAGATTAACCAGTGCAACTTCCAAGAACGGTATCTTTACGGAAAACTTCAACCACATTTCTCATTGTAATGTTTAGGTAATGCTCTGATGGTTTAGGAGTAAAAACAGAGACATTTTTTAGTATCATATCAGCTCCTACAGTAATATTCTTTTCATAACCACCATCACCAATGACTTTGTGATGTATTGTTCCAGGTATTGTACCTAATATATCTTTCAAAGTCACATTTAGATCGCTAAGCATATTCGAAGAACAAGACTTTACTATTGCAACAATGTGGTCAAGTTTTCCCTTTATCAGAAAGTTGTCGATGTCTCCCAAACATCCAGTTACAGTGCCACCAAATGCAATCACATATTTAGTGGCGCTAACCCACGCCTCACTGTTGAAATCATCATCCTCACCCACAATCTTAATTATTTTTTGCATATTTTTTGTGTTGACATTAAAGCCCCATCCGAATCAAGAATAAAAACCTTTTCTTTAAGTAGCTTGGCTTGTTGAACAATACCCGCGGGACCGGGTATTATCCTAACTGGATTTGAGGTTGAGGGATATGGTTCAGCACGTGTGTTACTAGATAGTCGAACAACACCTGCATGACCAGGTATTATCGTAACCGGATTTTGGATTAAGGTAGGTGATTCAACATGTGTGCTATTTAATAGCTGAATTAGAGGTATTGATGGATGTTATTACACTTTTGTTGAATCATTTCAATGAAATCCTGAAATTTTAAATTTATTTAATAGCTGAATTAGAGGTATAAATATAAATATATCTCAATATAGTTATTACTTTCACATAGCTAGTCGACACTTTCACATGGGAAATATATGTCTAATTTGTGTCTCACATGCTACAAAATTTAAACTTATTTATTTCACTTAATTTTTTCATTTGTGAAAAGTACTTGATTCAAATTTAAATAATTACATAACAAGATAGTTAATACTTTCACATGTGAAAAGTTCAAAAAATGTTATGAGATTAAAAACTACCTCTGATCGTAAGTCATATTTGGGCAACATTCTAAATCCTCCGTACTTTTCAATTTCTAACTTCTCTCTATATTTCATTTGAACCGATTTCCAGACTCTTATAGATGGCCTTTCACGAACAACATTGAAAGAATCACATCTTTTAGAATCCAGGTATAAAAGCTACGAGATTATAGAAATGTATGTTAGAATTATTAAACTTGTGTATGAAAATGAAAAACCCTAATAATGTAATAAAAATAAACACTTACAGTCATGAAAGTGAGTGGACCTATGTAATAATTGTTGGGTTTTACAATCTAATTAACCACATTAATTAACACGAGTACGCAGCGGAATAAAGATAACATGTAGAATACATTAATTAACAAGAATAGAAGAAGTATACCTTTTAGCACGAAACGATACACCGTTTAAAGGTAACCGTAAACACCGTCTTCTAAATACGCATGTGTATAATGTCATACGTGAAACCACAAGAATCAAAGTATGATTCCTCTAAGCTTCTACACACTATACGTTCTTAGCAAACAACGAGGTATGCTAGTACTAGTAGTGAATAACAAACGATAACCAAATCTTGACTATCAAGTGAAACCGAATAATCCTTTGTTCTTAAAGTCGAACCAACAAGCCAAAAAAAACCCTTTGTGGGTTTATTAAGCGATCAAACAAAGAAAACTAAGAAGGAACAAACCAAAATGACAATACTACTCTAAACCAAGATTACCATGTAATTGTAGAGTTCGTGAAGTAGGCAGTCGATTACCGTGTTTGTGTTGTTCCGGATGCTAGATGCATTTCGACTGCCTGCCTCGAGTAGTATTTTGTTTCCAAGTAAGTGGCTTGCTAGTTTGAGCACCCTCCACTTATTGAAGTTCCTCAAATGTGGTTTTGAGGTGTTTTAGTTTTCACGAGGAATAGCTTTTAGTGATGAACTGTTCTGTGAATAACTTGTTAGTCGATTGTAGATCCCGTAGAACTGATTAGTAGACGGATTCGTTCCTCTTTCCATAATTTTTTTTTACATCCATAATCATTTTCCTTAGGCTGTTATAGAGTAAATAAATCAAATATTACAAAATAAACAGATTAATATAGAAAAAAAACAAGTGATTGTTCACCTTAGATCGTGGACATGCATAGTAAAGTTTACTACGGGTGTTAGGTTGGTATGATTCTCGGAGAACAACATCTCCTTTTCCACAACGATATGCAAAAGGCTTCTTATGGAGCCATTTTCACCTTTTCAATGTAATCTATTAAGAGTTGTATGAATTAAACAATATATTAAACCTAACGTTGTTGTTTGCAAAAAGTTTTAAACTATGGTATTTATTTTACAAAAACCGATTTGACAAGTCATTTACAGTTTGTTTTATCACTTTGTATTTTACGTGATTTATGACATGATTTTGACAATTCACTGTCAGATATGCCAAATCACTGAATATATAGAAACATTGACTTGACTAGTCCCTGACATTCATTTCATCGCTATGTATTTTACGTGATTTATGACATGATTTTGACAATTCACTGACAGATTATGTATTTGAATAATAATGTAATGTTTTAAATATGTAGGTCGGGACCTACAATGATAGTGGGTAGCCTAACTCATTGATTATAAAAATTACAAATTACAATAAGAACACTAAATTCAATACGAAATCCTAACAGAATACATAGAGTTGTAAATTAAAACATTACATATATAAACTAATGCGGTTTTAACATTAATATATTATTTGATTACTTGGTTCGGTAAGTAGAATTAGTGACTCTTTGTGTGGGCCAATGAAAAATGATTCACGGTTTGCTTCGACACCGATGTTCACAAAGCCGTCAATGATTGGATGGAACACTTGCAGTGAGCGATACCATTGCTGGACAATTTCTGCTTCCACTATTGGTTGGTTATCATTACTAAATCCAAGTAATTTGAGGAAATGACCTGCTGGGTGTGGAATGTTGAATAGCAGACTGCACGATGAAATAAAACCATCTTGAAAATCTAACGCCCATGCAAAAATAAAACAAAAATTCCCAAAATCAAAGCTTCCAGAAATTATAAGAGAGTCTCGTAGCTGAGAAATATAGTACGGAGGTGAAAATTCCCCTGCTACTACCTGTTCAGGCATGTCTTGTACATGAAACTGGTGAGTAACCAAATCAAATGAAACTATCAAGTAAATTTTGTTAGAAATACCATCATCGTTATAAAACTTTTCTGAGCCAATCCAAAAATTTTTACCATCTATAACTGCTTGACCTGACCGTTTTTATTTTTTATTGATAGATGTGGCAAAACAGGACATAATCAAGATTATACCAAGTTCTAGAGCTTAACGTAGACACCGACACATACCATGGACCGTCAGTGTATAACGGGTAATTTATCTTCAAAATGGTTGGCTCTAGAGTGACAGGACAAATACCAAAACCAAATATCATTTTTGGTGAATCAGGTTGCTGTCTGTAATTAGGGACTGATATTGCAACCGATTTTTTCATTGACGGGTTCCAAAGGACAAGGAATGAATTTTCTGAAAATGAAAAACACCATATCCCTTCAGATGAAGCAACTGGTCTTAGAGAGAAAAAATCTAAATTGGAATCAAAATTCCTAAATGCTAAATTTTCATCAAATGAATGGATATAAACTTGGCTGTTATGCCTAAAGCTTAAATTAAAACAACAAGTATTTATCTCACGACAGCCATAATTACGAATGAAGTCGAAACTGTCAATGGAAAACTTCCATTGCTTTGAAACAACACGAAATTGAAGTAAAGACTTCACGGGAAGTCTATTCATGATATCCATTTGAATGTCAAACGGTATGTTGTCCGACATATTTACTTTAAGAAAAAGTTAGATAAGGTTGTATGGTGATTTTGTAAGTAAAAATAGGGTAATGTTATGAGTATATATAGTGTAAAAATTCTTATAAATTACTAGTCTAACAAGTACATGAAATTTTGCATTGTTCTATTCAGTCATTGAATTGTCAAGTCAAATGTCAAATCATGTCATAAATCGCTACAAAAACTAAGTGATGATACAAATTTCATTGACTTGTCTAGTCAATGTTTCTATTCAGTCATTGAATTGTCAAGTCAAATGTCAAATCATGTCATAAATCGCTACAAAAACTAAGTGATAATACAAATTTCAATTTTTTTTTTTTTTTTTAACTTCTGTCTAGTCAATGTTTTTTCTTTCTATTCAGTCATTGAAATTGTCAGTTAAATGTAATATTATGCATAATCGCTCTACAAAAAAACTAAGTGATTAATACAAATTTCATTGATTGTCAGTCAATGTTTTATTCATTCTTTACTATATATTTTATCATCCAAATTTAATCAGATATACTGATAAAATACTTCAATTTGAAATCTATAAAAAATATGGGATCAAATATTAGAAAGTTTAAATGTTTGATTCATTATAACGGAATGAATCGTGGGTTTTTTTTTTTTCCCATTTGCATGATGATTTGATGTACACAATGTTACACGAAATAGTGTTGAAGAAATTCAATTTGGAAGCAAATTATCCATTAAATTTATCTGCTAAGCTGTCGTCCATTGACGATAATTTTGATATCACCGACGACAATGAGGTACAATTTTTTGTTGAATGTGCTTGTAATTCTGAAGATGAAGTAGCACATTTGTATGTTTCTCAACATAAAACATTATACGATACTACAAGTTTTTTGGACAACCATCAAGAAAACATGTTTTATAATTTCTTTGAACCAACAACTTTGGAAAACATCGGACCATCTAATAATATTACAAATACGTCTTTTGACAAAAATGGTCTGGATTTGAATTTTGGAACGAGTGATTTTCATAACAACGAATCAAATCATCAAAATGAGTCCCATTTCGAAAAACCCGAATGCTCTTTTGCGTTCGGAGACTATAACGAATATGAAGATGAAAAAAATGAATTCGATGACGTTGTGGATGACAACCCCCTACCCAATTACCAAAAATGGCAGAAATACATGTCTTTTAAACCAGACATTCCAGACACACCACTTTACAAGTCCAAACCTATGATTTCAAAAGATTATAAAAAAGAAACAGAAGTTAAGGTTGGTAATATTTTTGACAATAAAGAAGCTTTAGACTTGGCCATTAGATTGAAAGCTTTAGACGGGGTTACTAATTTTTGAATGATAGGTCAGCCCCAGAAAGGTATGCATTGAAATACTTTTATTTTAATGAATGTGAGTGGAAGATTCGTGCTACCCGTTGGGGGAAAACTGAAAAGTTTAGCATTACATTTTTTAATGATGTTCACACATGTCCAAAAACCCAAACATATCCAAACCATCGAAATGCAAACAAAAAAGTTATAGCTCACATTCTCACTCCAAAGTTACAAGATACTAAGCGTGTTTTAAAAGAGAAGGATTATTGTATACAACAGATAAGGGGTTCACCGTATGAATATTTTGAGATGCTTCCGTATTATTGTTATAATCTAGAACGAAAAAACAAAGGGACAGTAACACGTATAAAAACAGACGAACAAGGAGTTTTCGAGATGTTATTCATTGCCCTTGGTGCGTCGGTAAGTCACGATCATCTATTTATTTATTAAATAATAGTAGGTTACCATAGAATTATTATAACGTTTTTTAATTTCAGATTCGTACGTTCGTGAATTAGTTCGACCATTGCTTATAATATAGATGCGTGAAACTTAAAGGGTCAATTACCAAAGGAAAACAAATCTAGATAGCTGTCGGCATGGATGGAAACAAACCCAAATTGTGCCAATTGCTTGTTTGGTATATGTAAAGGGGGTAAACAGGTCCAAGTGGTCTTAGTGGTTGGTCTGTACTTAAAAGTATGTATAGGTGATAGCCCCCATTTTGCTATCATAGCTGACAGGCATGCTTGCTATTGGCTTTGGCAAGAAACTCCCTTACAAAACATGAATTCCCTTTTGAATAATCATGATGTTTTGTTGTCGTCATTAATGATGAACCTATCTTTGAAAAAAGTGGATTAAAACAAAGGCTCTATTCTCGGAAAATATATGACAAGGCTTACACCAACAATGATTTTTCAAGCAGCACGAGACTCTACATGATAATTTTCTGACTGACATGCATCACGATAAACTTTGTAGTTGGGTCCCCAAGATGGTACATCGGGCGCATTGCCCATTAGTGGTTACAACTTATTTTGACATCGAAACACCCCACTCCATAACACAACCAACACCAACAAAT
Organism: Tanacetum coccineum; assembly: GCA_026074375.1. Lineage (NCBI taxonomy): Eukaryota > Viridiplantae > Streptophyta > Magnoliopsida > Asterales > Asteraceae > Tanacetum > Tanacetum coccineum. The sequence continues at coordinate 35,912 of BQNB010042995.1, read as the reverse complement.
AAAATTACAAAATAGTGTCGAGTCTGTTAATGCTTGTACTGTGTTGTATAGGAAGCTACCTGTGTTAAAGTTAGCAGAGACGTATCGTGCAATGGTGCAAGACTGGTACTATAAACGTCGCCAACTCGCAGGTATTTACTTTTTAAAACATAAATTAATAGCTTCATTTTTGCCTCAAGATTTGAGTACTGTATTCATTTATTTTATTTAAATGTAGCAAATATGACGTTTGAAATTACTGGATTGGGGGCGGCAAAACATTAGTGCCCTAAAAAGCATAAAATAATGAAAAGCGCAAAATGGGTTGTTGTGGTGTTAGTGATCTTCAATACCAAGTTTTTGAAGGGCGATTCGATATGAATCGTCAAGTTGACTTTCAAACAGGCACATTTCAATGTCGTAAATGGCAGCTTTTCGGGTTACCATGTGGTCACGTTATAGCTGTTACAAGGTTTTTGAGTTTGACTGATTGTGTCCAGTTTGTATCAGATTGGTTATAAAAAATTAAATTTCAAGGCACTTACGTTGGTACCAATCCATTTTATTGGAAATGTTCAGAATGGGTATTTCCCCAACATTATTCGGAAGCTTTACCTCTCCTAGTAGGATGGACAACCCACAGAACCGGGTCGTCCAAAAATTACAAATCCGAATAAAAATCACAAGGTGAGGAGCCTCCTAGAGTTATACAATTGTACGAGATGCAAAACTAAGCAGGACACAGACGTGATATTACAAAAAAATTGTTATCTTTGACCCCACCTATAAACATTAACGAAACACAACATGAATAACTAATTCCAAGATACGAAGAACCATTCATTTCATTCCCACACCAAACAATATGCAACATTTCCAATACTTATCACATCCAATGGTCAAAAACACATACCCTTCGCAGCCATACGATCAATATGACAAAACCAACATCTTAACCATTGATGGTTATCACACACTGTGTCAGCACAAATTATGATAATACGAATCTCAAAACCAAGCATCTCAGCATCTAGATGATCTAAACAATAATGCTTCAAATAGTTGGTTTAACTCATTTGGTTTGTAACAATTTGGATGTTTTTAATGTTTTCTTGTTTTTATTTTGTCAGTTATGTAATATATACTACGATTGTTGTCATGTACGAATGTTGTCATGTATTTCAATTCAAAGTTGCAAAAAATTAATAAAAAAAAACAGATATACAAGGGTACCACTCACACTATATAAACCACATTCTTATGGTTCAACTTTCACAACAACATTACATTCATAAACATAACTCATTTTAGAGTTCAAACAATGACTTGCAAAGTTTTACTACACCATTATGGAAGGTTCACTAGTCCCCCCAGAAGAAGTTCTGTTGGTGGGTTGGTTGCTACTGTAGATCCTGTAGAGTTGGAAACATTTACAACAAATCAAGTGAAAAGAATTTTAACATATCTTTGGGTTACAATGAAAAACTCCCTAAACTTTCTTTATTTAAGGAAACCTAATTGTAGTTTGGATTCAGGTCTTGTGCCATTAGCTGTTGCTTTACAAAGACCGCAACATGTTACTCAACGTATGTTAATCTCATCAAAAAACCGATTACACGTGTTGTTTCAAGGTTTTCGATACCCAATTGTCATGGCCGACAGCACAAAGATGAAGGAAAGAAAAAGAACAAACTGGTGGAAAACCTTCTAGTTCAAAAAAGTTATTTGTATAGTTTACTAATAACTGAACAAAAACTATGATTGTGTTGTTGTATTCTATTTTACTTTTTTTTCATTAAATTACCTTGATTGCAGGCTGTTTGTAACAATTAAACATTAAGTTGACAACTCAATAAATGCTAAAATTAGACGACAAAGAAATGAATATCATTATGACATACAACATAAACGTATCACTTTGCACTCAAAAAATAATTATATATACATGTATACAACCAAAAAGATTGACAAATAAAATTTCAATTCAAACTTCTTTCTTTGACAAAATGTCAACGTCTAATAATACTACTTTCGAGTTCGAGGTACATCACAACGGCGTGTTTTTATACTCTAACCCCGCTATCTATCCAATGGTTCAATTAATCAATCTTACCTTCAACCAACATGATTTTGCAAGATATGATTAGACTATCTTACTGAAAAAATTACTAAGACGGTTCTCTGCTTTGTATTACACGTTTTCCACCCATATAACACATTGTCTGGTTTGAAACAACTTAAGATTTGTGAGTCTCAACTGAAACAGTCTTTGCACGCCTGCTAAAGGTGATAGCCATCTTGTATAAAATTGATTGGACTATATAGAAACCTAACTATGAATACTAATTGTATATGCGGAATCTACCAAATAGTATTAAGAAGAACAATAAAAAAACTAAACTTTGATTTCATATTAAATCTGTAATAGTGATTATCAATACTAACTATGAGATCTGATTGGTATGAGTATGTATATTAAAAACTGGATATCTCTAACTATGCCATGAGAGTTCCTTTTTTAGACCATGGATAAACATAACGGCGTTCAAAACGCGTAATAGATAATACATATCTTTTCCTATAATATACTCATACATATCTCTTAAACGGTTGTTAAATATTTTTCTAATAACTGGTACTAACTATTCGAGCTAGTACTTAACACTGTTGTACTGTAAGTTACTAACTATAACTATCGGTACTTAGTATTTTCAATAACGGTACTAATCGAGGAAATGTATAATTCCCAACATTTCCTCCCCTTTATAACATGATTGTTGGAAACTCTTTAATTTCATGTTTTCTTCTGGTTTATCTTCTTAAATTCTTGGAGGATGGATCCAAAACACTTTAAACACATCTTGATCTGAACCTTTAAACCACTTTCCATCTTTATCAGCAACTTTGTCTTTTCAGCAACACAGCAACATCTTTTCAGCAACAATCCAACTAAGTTGGCTTTGTAGTTTTTGGCAAACTACCAGCCATAAACGGATTTGATTTTCCTTTACCAGTAGCACGTTTGCTTGGGTTAGTTAACTTTTATTTGAAAAAATATGGTGAGTTAATTACCATACAGTTTTTTGGTAAATGGTTCAACCTTCAAAAGAATTGATTTGTCTCTTTACCAAATACCGTTTGCTTTTGGTCTAGCCTAATGCTTCATGCCCATAACATGGTGCATTGATAAACCATTAGTTTTTAGCAATATATCAGCCTTAATCAAACGATTTGGAGTAGTCTTTACCAAGAAATGAAAACCCAACCACTTTTTTCTTTTTTTTTCTTTTTTTTTTATTTTATTTTTATTTTTTTTTTTTTTTTTTTTTTTTTTTTTTTTTTATTTTGATTTTTTTTTTCAACTTTTTTTTGTTTTTCCCTTTTTGATTCTTGGTCTTGCCAACTCTTCTACATGAAGCTAGGTGAGTTGAAAACTTACCAATTTTTGGTATAATTTTCAAACCTTTACGGTTTTGAGGAAGTCTTTATCCCATAAGCCATTTGCTTTTGGACTAGCCAGTTCTTATGCCATTTAAGTTGGTGAAACTGATAAACCTTTTTGTTGTGTGGTGGCCCCTTTATTCCAACACATCAAAATCCCTTTCAAGTCCATTCATAACACCATCGTCATCAATTTGTTGCTTAATGAATTGATCACTAAATCAAGGGAGCAGCAGACTTTCTCTTTTAACTTCCAATCACAAGCTCAAGCATCCTTTGTTATAAATCCTTTGTATGAGGATATCTGCTTTCAAACTTAACATTAAGGATGACTGTCCAAATCTTCAATTTCTTGTATGCATACTTCCACAAGCTTCATTACAATCTCCAAGTGACAATCTTTCCAATCCTGTTGATTACTCTTAGAAATCACTTTTGATTATTTTCTTCTGTTGAGGATTCCATCATTATCATTCAAATTCCCCAAGAATCAACTCAATCCCTTCTAGTGTAATTTTTGAGTACTGCTCCATCATCAAGTTATATAAGTGATACAAATTTTGCCTATCAAATATATGAAGTACCTTATGTGGATAGTTGATGTCTAAAGTTCCCATTGGCTCTGTAGATAACAAGATAGTCCCCATATGTGAGATTACCTTGTTTCAACTTAGCTATAATTTGGATTTCTTTTCCATTATCTCCTATCTATGGTTACCTTCAAATGTAATAATCTTTAGGCATTTTCTATGTTCACCATCAGTCAACATTAATTGTTTTCTTGGGCTTTTTTCCTTGCTATCATTTTTGATATGACCCCTTTTTCTCTTCTGTGTACCCAACATATGTCTAACTTCTCCTTAGCGGCCCTCTACCCCCCACCACCCCCCCCCCACCCCCTCAAATACCTTTGATGATGTCTTCTTCCTTTAATCCTATTCTGCATCGTGTCTTTTACCTCCTTTATTCATTTTCCTTAATTCCTTCTTTCAATCCCCCCGGTGTGAACCATTGCAGTGAAACTTTCATCAAAACCTCTTTTACTTTCTCATACATGCTTGTATTTATTAAAAGTTTTGCTCTTCAAGTCTGAGTGTTTCCTTGTTTTCCACATTGCTTTAAATAAGTCATTCAGTTGATTCCTAAGCTGAGTTCTGTAGGAGGTTTGTTTTGATTGAAATCGCTCTTTGTTATGCAGAAACTTCTTTGAGCTTGCAATTGTTCATGAAGGGAACTTTGCTCTTTCTTCCATAGTGAACTGGTCTCTTCCTTCATCTTGAAGTCATTAGAGCTAATAAGTCTATCAGCTTCCAATTCTGCTTAAATGAAGTCATATTCATATGAAGTGCAAGGTCTTTATTAGCTTCTTTCTCAGCTAATCTTTTCCTTTCTTCTTTGTTTCCCATTCCTATTACAACTTTATAGCCATCTTCTTCATCCCTAGCAAGATTGTTAAACGTATGTTTAGCTTCTGGATTATCTTCAAGATTAGTTTTAGACTCATCTTCCTCTTCAATTTTCTTTTTCCCTTTATCTTTTGGATCAATCTCTTTGAAGAGGCTTTAATGTAATTATGATCTAGTTGATAGTAGGCCTCACGTCTCTCTGTCTCTTCAACATCCTTAAGTGCTCTACTCCTTTCTCCTATGCTTTAAACTGCTTTGGCTTGACTCATGTTGAGAAGAACTTGAGCAATAGTTTCATCATCTCCAAATATTGTAGGAGTAGTTGTTGGAGTGGCACTTTTGTTGTTTTGTATGGTGATTTGATTTTTGGTTGGATTTTGGAGTTTTTTTTTTAGGGAGTTTTGGAGTTTTTATTTGGTTTTGGTTGAGTTTTTTTGTTTTTTTTTCTGGTTGGAGGAGTTTTTTTTGCTAAAATTGAGTTTTCGGTGGAGTTCTGGACGTTGTTTTGGATTTTTTGGGAGTTTGGAATGTGCGAGTTTCTTGGACACGTCGTCTTTGCTGGTATGTTGTTTGGGTCATTTGGAAACTTGGAGGTTCGTGGTGATTGGAAGTTGCACTTCTTCCTTAGTTCCTTCATCTGTGCTAACAGTACTATATTTTCCCCTTATCGTTACTAACTTTGGGTCTCTCCTGACTAACATTTTGGTCTATCATACTAAAACTTTTTTCCTTGTCTGTACTACCTTTGTTGAGCAGTTATAAGTACCATTCTTCAGCACTAACTTCATCATAAGCAGTCTTCATTCTCTGTTTATTCACTAATTCTTGTTCCTCCCCACATCTTAAGCATCTTCAGTCTCCATATAATCTAATGTATCTTCATAAAGCTCATCAAATAATCGATCTTTATGGACTAAAGGTTCAGCTTTGGCAGATTTCCTCCCCTGTTTGGATACAGACTCTTTTTGCATCTAGTTTTTTCTTTAAGCCCCCCCTCAACCCATCCACGATTTCTTTCCTGCTAATCTTTGCTTCAAGAAAGATCACTCTTCATCCAGGCTCTGTGGTGTGTAATAATGGTTTGGCTTTCTTCTTGAGCTTTTTGATTTGTGCCTTCAAGTGTTTAATTTCCTTGGCTTGATCTGTAACCTATGTACACAAAGATATACAAAGATCATAGACACTTTGGAGTGTCATGTCACCCTCATTCCCTGCAAGGGATTTATCACTGGATGACTGACCTCCATGATTCCCACTAGAACTCTCTGGAATAGAATCAGGAATATGAGTAGAAGGTGAAGGTCTAGGGGATGGGTTAGGCTGAGGCTCAACAGTGGCTTCACTTGGGTAAGGAGGAGAGGGTGTAGGTTTGTGGTTTCAGATGGTCTTATGAAGAAATGGCACCCTCATCCTTTAGGTTGGTCGCTTTCTTTAGTACCAACGCATTTAAGAAGTAAGCAATAAAGGTGTGGACTTCCCTGAAAAATGTTTTCCCTTTTTAAACCTATAAAGGAGAAAATCTTTATTGTCAAGCATTGAACGAGAAATGGTCTAAAGGTACAGGTACATTCATTAGTTGTTTATCCAAAAAGATTGAAATAAAATGTGGATACAAAAACCAAACTTTTTCTTTCGCAATCTAAGTGTCGCGAAGCATACCATCAAAAATTAATTTAGAAAAATTATATTTCTGATTAGATGTTAAGCAAATTACAGCAGTGGCAATGTTAGTGGGAATTTGATCCCAAGAGGTGCTTTTTGAACTAATACAATGATTCATTGTATGAAACAGAAACCTCCATTGGGGTGAAAATAAAGCTTTATTAAATGTTAACACAGTTAAAAAATCCCCTATAACCTGAGCTTGTATTGCATTAAAATATAGCTGATTTGGTAGAGAAATCTATCCACCTCAACATCATCAAAAAGAAGATACTTTCTTATTGATGCTTCAGAGATAGACATAGACTTGCCAGCACTTTGGTAGTAATGTACCTAACATTGTTTGAGTATTTTGGATTTAGCAGGACATCCCAAAATGTTCAATCAAATGTAGTAGAGACTAATACTGGGACACTTGCAGTGAGAAAAAATATGATGGTGCTTGGCGCAGAAAAATCAATACTCATGAAACTCTGGCATCCCTTCAGTCTTCTCCAAATAAGCAACCATATTATGTTTAGGGCATGATTCAAAACATCCATTATTGTTTAAATTTAGTGATCGCCAGTGATGAGGAAAGATTAGGGCTTGTATGAAATAAAGTATTTTGAAGTGAAATTACGTAAGTGAACTGTTGCAATTGAGATGGGTTTATATAGGTTTTGCACCTAAAAATCATTGAAAAACCGTTTAAATTTACACTTTATACCCTTGGCTGTGGTATATTCTTCATCGTTCTCTATGCTGGTTACTATCTTTGCCCAACAGTATTATTAACTTTGCACTGTCGGGTACTAACTTTTAGCAACCAAAGGAATGAACAATTTTTGGTAAACAGCAATACTTAATACCGTCTTTATCTCTTCCCAATGACTCTCTAAAACCCAATTAACTTCTTGAAATTCGTCACTGTGGTTAAAAATGCTTCTGCACACTGAACATTTTCATACAAACTATACAACCAAATCATTTTGCCTCCTTAACTAAGGAAAGCTTATGGATTGTTCATCCCAATAGTTAACAACTAAGAACTAGAACTGCTATCAATCAAAGCTCTTGGTTAGAAGTTCAGCTTCATTTGTCATATGTTGTGTATTTTAGCACCTGAATAAGTTTCTTCTCATATGCATCCCTTATGAAGTGGTGCCTAATTGCAATATGCTTTGTTTTGGAATGATATATTGGATTCTTTACAATGCATATTGTGCTTTCATTATCAATGTAGATCTTTGTGTTCATGAAATTAAACGCATAGTCTAACAATTGATTTTGAATCCACAAAATTTGTCCACATCCAATTTGCGCAGCAATATTCTGCCTTCGTTAGTAGAGTAGCCATAATGGTCTGCTTTTTGGCATTGCCAAAAAATAAAGTCTCCTGCCAAGAAATTGACAACCTCCTGTTTGGTAGATTTCCTGTCAAGATTTGCTCCAGCATAGTCACTATTTGATTAGGCTTCTAGGTCAAAAGCTGACACTCTAGGATACCAAAGACCTAATTTGGGTTTGCCTTTAGATACTAAATGATTTTTAACATGCACTTAGATGGGAGGTCTTTGGAGTGACCTAAAACCTAGAACAAGCACAGACTGCAAACATAATATCAGGCCTAGAAGCAAGTCAAGTACATTAAAGAACCAATCATGGATCTATAAAGTTGGCACATCCAAAATCACTGGCTTCCTCCATCCTTGACTAAAGGCTTCTGGGTCATCAATTGGTCGTACTAGCAGTCTTAACACTGACAAAATCAAAACTTCTTCAGGAAATTTTTTGCAACATAAAAAAAAACTTATCCTGGACTTATAAAGAGGTGCGGGTACCATCTTTTTCTGTTTGACTTGTAATCCAAGAAAGAAATGTGAGCTCTCCCATAGATAATCATTTGAAATCTACTCATCATTTAAGCCCTCAAATCGTCCCCACCTAAGAATTCTTTGTTAACCAATATGATATCTTCCAATAAATTGTATAATATGATATCTTTGTTTGTCCTTCTTAATGATAAAGAGTTATTGTCAATAGTTCCTTTCTGTTTCTATTCTTCAATACATAGATAGTAGATTAAAGTTGCATTACCAAGGCTCTGGGAGCTTGGTGTAACCCATGAGAGCGTTTCACTACTTTGTAGGACCTTCTTTGGATATTAGATCTATACTAGTGGTTTGAGACACATAGACTCCTCATCAATTTTGCCCATATTAGAAGACACTTTTCAAATCCCATTTGATAGCTATGAATCCCATGTAAGAGGCAAGGATAAAAAGTTCCCTAATGGCTTCATTCTGGCTCCACAGGAGCAAAAACTTCATCATAATCTAATCCTTCCTCTTGCCTATGTCCCCTTTAGCAACTAACCTTGGCTTTATTTCTATCCACAACTCTTCTCTCATCCTTTTATTTCTGTCTTTTTATATTTAAACCTATTTTGTTCAATTAGCCCTTTCTTCCCATAAGGCAAATCTACAAAGAAGCCAAACATTCTGAATCTTGAATTGCATTGTTCATCCTACATAGCATTCAAAACCCAATTTCATCGTCAAGTGGCTTCACCCGAGATTTTCTTGGGTTCATTTGGAGACAAAAAAACATGCAAATAGAAAGGCAGGAAGTCCCTTATGATTATTTCTCCTTTTGCTTTGTATAGCTGACACTAAGCATGGGCTGTTGAGAGTGCGATGTTGTTAGTGGGAGAATGGTGGGTGTGTATAAGAGAGAGAATGTGGGCAGTGTTCAGTGTTAGATCTGTGTGCTGGAGATGGTGTTGCAGCACTCTCGGCTGTTTGATGAGTAGAGTGTGAAATGGATTAGGTAGGAACTGATATGAGAGAGACGAACAGTTGGACCACGTATTTTGTATTGATGGAGTGTAGAAGAGGACAGATTGATCATTTGAAGTGAGATGGCGTAGTCGATCTAGTGTAATTGATGGTTGTGATGTGGCTAGGGCACTTGGCCCTCGTGTGCTGTGTGTGTGTGTAACGAGGCATCTTAACAGGGAAGGTTGATATAGCAAAATGATAGTAAATAGGCACGTCACGCAACCTGAGTAAATATGTCAAGTCTTAGGAAGATTGTACTCTAGAACTTTGGTTCTAAGAGTTTAATATTGTTATGAGTTTGATTGGATATTTTGGAATTATTGTATCACCGTTCGGGCCATCATATTTCAGAAGTCATTCTATAAACGTTTGAGGAGCCAGGGCACTTTAAATCGTAAACCCAACAGACTCAGTCAGAACGTAATATCAAGATGAAACATCTTAATATGAAGCTCCCTAGTATTGAGATACCGTATATCCTTTTTAGGATTTGGATAAGATGTTTATAAATAGAAACATTTACATTTTAAACCCTGGAAAATAGGGAAATGACAGTTTGTACCCTATAGTTTGAAAGTTTGACAAAAACAACCCTTGACATATAATATTATATTTTTAATCCTTTAAGTTTATAAAATTAGCAAGTTTACATTTTATACCCTTGGTATTTAATTATTTTCAAAATAGTCCTTTTAGTTTTAGGTTTTGATAAAATCAACCCTTTAATTTAGGAAATAGCAAAATTAGCCCCTAGACTCTTGGTTTAGTTTTATTACAAAAATTACCCCTGTAGTTTAAGTTTGAAAGATACTCAAAACAGCCCCTTATAGTTTTATATATTCAAAAATTGGTAAAAATACCTTTTTGTGCACTTAAAATGGGTCGCGATTTCAAAAGGGCTAGGTTTCGATTCAAGGTAGGATTTTGTAGTATGTTGTAGCCACCTAGGTGGTGTTTAAGATGGTGGAGGGGAACGACTAGGTTGTGGGAAAGAATCAAGAGTTTTGATGGTGTGAAAGTGTGTCAACAGCCATGGTTGCGAAAAGGCATGTGCAGCCATTTTCTGGGACAGTTTTGAAGGCAACGATTAGAGGGGTTAGAGATCGAGTTAGGATGTGATATTTGGAAGATCTAGAGTATCTTGGATGTATATTAACATATCCAAAATTTAGTATAGGTTATCAAGAGAAATCGAAAAGTACAAGGGTGTAAAATTGGCTTGACACATGCGATTCATGATTTTATATGAAAATAAAAAATGAGTTAATTGAGTTTAAACGGTTAGGATGTATTCTAACATTTATAAATATGATTAGGAAGCTTACATAAACAATTTATAAGCTTTGATAAGATCTCAAGATCATTTAAACTCAAAAAGAAAAGTTCCTGATCAGGTGGTTGAGCTGTTGAGGGAAAGATTTAATCATGACTTTTAGCTAGGTTAGATTATGAATTAAGGGCTGGTATTTTTGGGTTTAAGATTCTTATGGGTGTAGATTAGGGTTTTGGAAATAAGTAGATAGGTTGTTTATGGAATTCGAAAGTTATAAGGGCTCAAAAGTGACCCGTCGCGTGTAATCTATGATTTTATGTGAAAATACAAAATGTGTTTTACTTATGTTTTGGTTATAGAACGTGTTTGACCAGGTCATATACATGTTATGATGATAATTAAGAGTGCATAGGAAGAAAGATGAGCTTACAAAATGTTAGGATTTATGTTTTCCTAACTTAGTACCGACAATACAAATAGTTAGTACTGATAGTTATAGTTAGTACCGACAGTACAAAATGTAAGTACTGATCAAATAGTTAGTATTGTTAGTAGAAAATAGTTAGTACCGTTTAAGAGATATGTATGAGATATTTTAGGAAAAGATATGTATGCGTTTTGTAAGCCTGTTAGGGTTTATCCTTAGTCTATAAAAGGATCCCTCTTGGCATAGTTAGAGATACGACCTCAAGATATCTCATAGCAAAATCATATCTAAATAGTTAGTAATCTGTAATCATTCAAAGCAGATTAATAGAAGTTATTATTTAGTTCTACATTGTTTTTCTTAGTACTTGTGTTAAGATTCCGCATTAACACATAGTATTCATAATCAGTGTTTCTATATAGTCAATTGTATTTATACATCTTGGCTATCATCCTTAATAGGCTGCAGAGATCTATTCCTAAGGGACTCACAAGTGGTATCAGAGCCTGTGAGAAACTCTGAATAAGAAAAACAATCTAATCCAGTTATAAACCTTCATCCTTCAAAACAAAACATGTCTGCATCACAAGATGAAATTCCACCACCACCACCACCTCCACCATCATCATCACAAACACCAACCCAACAAACTCCTCATACAGTATCAACCATCAAGCTGCCTATTCTCAAAAAGGGAGAATATGACATATGGGCTATGAAAATGGAGCACTATTTGGCCCATACAGACTATCCAATCTGGGAGGTTATACAAAATGGGAATGGTCCTGTATCAATCACTACAGATACATCAGGACAAATTAAGGTTTTGCCTCCTAGAACTGCAGAAGAGATTGTAGCCAGAGAAAGAGAGAGAAAAGCAAGGACCACCTTGCTTATGGCCCTACCAGAAGATCATCTTGCTAAGTTCCATAAGATGACTGATGCAAAAGAAATGTGGGATGCCATCAAATCTAGATTTGGTGGAAATGACGAATCCAAGAAGATGCAAAAGTATATCTTGAAGCAACAGTTTGAAGGATTCTCTGTATCCAACACAGAAGGGCTTCACAAAGGTTATGACAGGTTCCAAAGTCTTCTAAGTCAGTTAGAGATTCATGGAGCAGGTGTATCTACTGAGGATGCTAATCAAAAATTCCTAAGATCTCTACCTTCTGCCTGGTCACAAGTTTCCCTAATAATGGATAACCAAACCAGGGGTGGACACTCTTTATTTTGATTGATTTGTACACTATTCTAAGAGTCTTATGAAGTGATTATAAAAGGAATCAACGCATATCATCATCCTCTAGTCCTTAAAATGTAGCTTTTGTCTTTGAAAACACCAGCAGTACCAATGAAGTTCGTACCGCTTATTGTATTCCCAATCTTTCTGGTCAAAACACTAAGTATGAACAAACCTCATCATACTCACTACTTGCTAATCAATCTAGCTGCCCTCAACTGGATCATGAGGACTTGGAATAGATTGATGAATATGACCATGAAGAAATGAACTTGAAGTGGCAAGTGGCCATGATCTCAATGAGAGTAAAAAAGTTTTACAAGAAGACTGGTAGAAAGCTACAATTTGATGCAAAAGAGGCTGTTGGCTTTGATAAAACCAAAGTGGAATGCTACAATTGCCACAAAACAGGTCACTTTGCAAGAGAGTGTAGAATCAAGGGATCTCAAGATAACAGGAGAAGAGAAGCATGGAATTCTGGAAACAAGGATGGGAACAGAAATGGACAAAAGGAGGATTCTAAGGCATTGGTGATAGTTGATGGAGAAGGTGTGGATTGGATAAACCATTCAGAAGATGAAGATTATGCTTTGATGACTTGCAACAGCTTAGACTCAGACACAGAGGTACTCCTTGTTCAAACTCACAAGTGTCAACAGACGTCTTACAATCTTAAAAAACTAGTATGATGCTTCAGAGAGAACAACTTAATGATGCAAGCAAAGAAAAAAAAGGCATATTCTCATCTAAGAAAGTTCAAGCACAGATTAGTTGCTCATCAACAAGGTACAAATTTGGTAATGACAAAAGATAAAGTTATGAAATAGATTTAGATGATAAAACAGAATGATCTCACCATACCGTAAGAAATTAGTGGCCTGAAGCTCAACAAGAAAAAAAGATTTTAAAAGGCTAAAGTAAGAAAAATGGCATAACTCTTCTAAAAATCTTGGTAAACTGCTAAATACCCAAATGAGTGCTAATGATAAGTTTGGGCTTGGGTATGGGGATCACAGATATGATGGTATTTTGAGTTATGAAAATGAAGTATTGCAGAGTGTTTTTATGAATAAAGAGAGTGATTTAGAAAACCAACCTTTGAATGATAGGTTTGCAGAAGGAATGCATGCTGTACCCCCACCCATGATAGGGAATTATATGCCCACTGGACCTGAAATTGAAATAGATTACTCTCAGTTTTACGATATGTTCCAAAACAGACAAACCTAGTAAATCTGAATCCCAAATCAATGAATGTGATACCTCTAGTGAAATCTAACATTAGTAACAGAACCCTCTAAAATGTGTCTGAACCAATGTCCATTGAATCTTTTTTAAAAAAAAAAAAAAAATTAGAAAGTCAACCTAAGGTCTGGTCTGATGCTCCTATCATTGAGGAGTATGAATCAGATAGTGATGATGAGTGTGTGTATATACCAACAAAACAACAAGAAACACCTAGTTTTGCTAACCAGCAAGTAAAACAAGACTGGCCTTTATAGATTGGTAATAAAATATCTATGAATAAAATAGTCAAAACACACATATTCAATACCTAAAGTTGATAAGAAAGAATTGGGCATGGGTTTGTGTAAAGCAATGTTTTTGTATGTGGTAAGAACTATCATTTGAATTAGAGATGTGATTTTCATGAGAAAAGGATGGCAATAAAACTGACTTAAACAATTGTTATGGAATACTTTGCATAGAGTGCATAAACCAACAATAATTTGTTCCTATCAACAGTACTAACTAGAACCTGGTAAACAATCCAGTTAAGTACAGCTAGAGCTAGCAGTACTAAAATTTTTAGTACTGCTAATGCAAAAGGTTAACAGACAGACCAGTACTAACAATGCTAGCCATGAAAGTTAATACTGATAAGAACCAATGTGAAATAGAGTTTAGACTATCAAATATTTTTCACAAAACACAATCACTAACAAGGCCTTTCAAAAAGACAACAGTCTACTTAAACCAATTTTTTCAAATCAAAAAGATTAATACGCTTAAGGTTAATGCAGTTGGAGTACCCGTTGGAGGAAAAAAGGGAACTGCTGTTAAAGCCCTCAGCAGTTGTATTTGGGAGACCACATAGATACCACGGTGGTATCCAATACAAATAGTGGATCCAGTCCTGGAAAAGCTTATACTTTCAAAGATCCACTAGGCAGACTCAACCCAACCAGGCTTGGTGCCCTAAGATGAACCTAATCTCTTTTCGTTTAATGAGCAGATTATCCACATAGAGCACTTAGAAGAAAAAAGGAATTGTTGATAGAAGATGTTCCAGGCACATGACTGGGAACAAGCCTACCGTTGATGAATTTCAAGACTTTAATGGTGGACCCCTAGTTCTTTTGGAGGTTAGTAGAGGTATATAACTGGTAAAGGTAAAATAAAAACTAGAAGTTAGATTTTGAAGATGGTGTGCTTTTAAGAACTTCAGCATTTCAATCTTATTTTATCAGTGTCACAAATATGTGACAAAAAGAACAAGGTTCTGTTTACTGACTTTTGTCTCCTGAATTTAAGTTACCTGATGAAAATCAAGTACTACTTAAAATCCCTAGACAAAACAACATGTACAGTTTTAATTTAGAGAACATTGTTCCTACAGGAGGATTGGCTTGTTTAATTGCAAAGGCCACAAATGATGAATCTAATAAAAGGCATAGGAGGCTGGGTCATGTTAATTTCAAAAACCTTAACAAACTTGTGAAGGGAAACCTTTGAAAGAGGTTTACCTCGAAGATTTTTCAAAAACGACACAGACTTGTTTTGCATTGTTTAGAAAGGAAAGCAACACAGAGGCTCTTGTAAGGCCATAGCATAAGCTCTATTTGCCAAACCCTACAACTCTTCATATGGATTTGTTTGACCACATCTTACGGAGCTTGAACCATAAGACCCTATGCCTGATTTGTAATCACTGATATTTTTAGCAGTTTTAGTTTGGGTCTTTTCTTAAGAACTAAGGATGAAACTAGTGCAATCCTTAAGGACCTTTATAAGCAGATAGAGAACAATTAAATCACGGTGTAAAGACCACGCAAGTGATAACTGGAACAGAGAATTTAAGAACAAGGAGGTCATTGAATTCTGTGGGTTAAAAGGGATCAAGAGGGAATATAGTAAGGCAGAACTCCACAACAAAATGGAGTTGCTGAGAGAAAGAACAGGACCCTTATTGAGGCTAGCAAAGACCAATGCTTGCAATTCAATTTTACCTAACACTTTTTGGTTAAGCAGTATTCCATAAGCTTGTATGTTCTAAATAGGGTATTAGTGACCAAGCCTCATAATAAGCACACCATATGAAACTTTTTAACAGGTAAGGTAACCAGTTATAAAGTTATATAAGACCTTTTGGGTGCCATGTGACCATCTTGAATACCATTGACCACCTTGCCAAGTTTGCTGGAAAATCTGATGAAGGGTTTTTAGGTGGGTATTCTCTAAAAGCAAGGCATTAGGGTAAGACAATATAGAAAACCAAAAGAGTTAAAGAAAACACTGCACAACACCTTCTATCTAGATAATAATACCAAATTGTTTGGCAGGAAAAGGACCAAATTGGCTTTTTGATCTTGATTACTTAACTGGATTCTATGAATAATGCAACCCTGTTAGTTCAGAAATCAAGCTAACCTAACATGCAGGTCCAACAAGAAGCTAACCAAAATGCAGGTACAAGAAGATATAGTTGATGGTAGAGGATTCTGACGAAAAATATGACTCTGCTCGAAGACAGTTTTGTACTGCCAAATAGGGCCGTCCTTATTCTTCAACAAATACTCAACATTAACAACATATGAGAAGAGAGAAGTCTAAGAGAGAAGAACAAGTCTTTTAATGTATAACCGCTTATGAAAGACCTTGAAGAACAAGAAAAGGAAGCTGATGAGAAGCTGAAGCTCTCAAGAAGAATTTGGACCTTGTTATAAAAGAAGGAGCTGCTAAGCCTAGCAGTACTAACATTTTTAGTCTGTTAGGCGAATCCAGTAAAGCTAGCAGTACAACCTTAGTTAATACTGTAGCTTACCAGTAATTACAAAAGCCAGTCCTTATGAGGATTATCCTCTTGTTGACCAACATTCTGAAAAAGATGATTTAGAAATACCTCCACTTGAAGATATTTATCAAAGTTCTACTGATGGTATTTTCACTACTTCATCTTTTGATGATAGGTACACTGGTTGACTTCCACAAACTTAGAAACGTCTGAATGTAGTCCGTATGTCCCACATCAAGGATTCCAATCCCTCATCCTAGAGCACTTATTTCTAGGAGAATCCAAACTCAGCAGTACAAACAAGAAGCAAAGTCAATACAAGTCTAAGAGCATCAATAGCTTTTTGTTATGCGTATGTTCAAAAGCAAAAGAGAACTAACCATAAGGACTTTCATCATTTGTTTATTTGCTTGTTTCCTATCTCAACAATAAACCCAAGAAGATTTCAGAAGCTCTTGAAGATGAAAGCTGGGTTGATGCTATGCAAGAAGAATTGTTGCAGGTTCGAAATACATAAGGTTTGGGACTTAGTAGATTTTTTGCCTTATGAGGAGAAGGAATATCGGTACTAAAGAGGGTTTATCAAACAAGAAGGCTGAAAGAGGAGTTGTTATCAGAAATAAAGCAAGGTTAGTTGCTCAGGGACATAGGCAAGAGGAAGGGATAGACTATGATGAGGTTTTTGCTCCTTGGCAAGACTTGAAGCCAAAAGATCTTTTTTTAGCCTTTGCCTTATATATGGGTCTTTTGTAGTCTATCAATGATTTGAAAAGTGCCTTCCTATATGAAAAATGATGAATGAGTATAGGTGTCCGCAACCACCAGGTTTTCAAGATCCTAAATATCCTAAGAAAGTATACAAGGTTGTAAAAGCCCTCTATGGGCTACATCAAGCTCCTAGAGCCTGGTATGCTACTTTATCTACTTTCTTGTTGAAGAATGGATACAGAAGAGGAACCATTGACAAAACCCTCTTCCTAAAGAAGGACAAAACATGCATTATCATACGTATACAATTCTATGTGGATGATATCATCTTGGGTCCTACAAAGAATCTTTGTGTGATGATCTTTGAGAGGCATTAATGAAGATAGATTTCAGATGAGGTTCAATTGGGAGAGCTCAACTTTCTTTCTGGATTACAAGATCAAATAGAAGGGAAGCGTGGTATCTTTATTAGTCAGGATAAGTATGTTGCAGAAATCCTGAAAAAGTTTGACTTTGCCAATGTTAAGACTGCTAGTACACCAATTGAGACTCAGAAGCCTTTAGTCAAGGATGAGGAGGCCAGTGATGTGGATGTTCATCTTTATAGGTCCATGATTGGCTCTTTAATGTACTTGACTGCTTCTAGACCTGACATTATGTTTGCAGTTTGTGCTTGTTCTAGATTTCAGGTCACTCCAAAGACTTCCCATCTAAGTGCTGTCAAGAGAATTTTTAGGTACCTAAAGGGCAAACCCAAACTGGGTCTTTGGTATCCTAGAGTGTCTTCTTTTGACTTGGAATCCTACTCAGATAGTGACTATGCTGGAGCAAATCTTTGACAGGGAAATCCACAACAGGAGTTGTCAATTTCTTGCAGGAACTCACATAAATACCCCCACGGCCAACTCACCCAACAGTTCACTAATGCAGTTACAATATTTTATCATCCCCAATAGTAACAACCAAGAATTGTAACCTAGACTAAATCCAAATACCTTGGTTAGGAAGATCAGCTACATAGTCATCATGCTGTCATTTTTCAGCACCTATAATAAGTTCATTCTTATAAGCATTACCTACTGAAAGTGGTGCCTAATTTCAAATATGCTTTGTTTGTGGGACAGTGAAAGACTGGATTCTTTACAATGCAAATAGTACTTTCATTATCAATGTAGATTTTTGTGTTCATGAAATTGAACCCATAGTCTAGCATTTGATTTTGAATCCACAAAACTTGCCCACAGCAATTTGCAGCAGCAACATATTCTGCCTCTGTAGTAGAAGTAGTTCATAATTGTCTGCTTTCTTGCATTGCCAAGAAATCAAGTCTCTATTGCCAAGAAAATTGACCCTCCTGTTGAGTTCGTTTTTCGTGTCAAGATTTCGAGACACCAGCATAGCTCACAATCTGAATAGGCTCCCAGGTCAAAATGAGGACACTCCTAGTATACACTAAAAGTCCCATTTTGGGTTCTTTTGACCCTTATAGATACCTAAAGAATCCTCTTAACAGCACTTAGCTGGGAGGTCTTTGGAGTGACCTGAACCCTAGAACATAGCACGATACTACAAACATAATATCGAGAGCCACATAAGATGTTAAGATACATAAAGAACCATCAATGGATCTATAAAGATGTACATTCACCACCATCACTTCACATGGTAGCGTTTTCTCATCCTTGACTAAAGGCTTTTTTAGGTCTCAATTGATCGTACTAGCAGTCCTAACACATGGACAAATATTAAACTTCTAATCAGGATTTCTGTCAACATACTTATTCCTGACATACTAAAGATAACCAATTCATCTTATCATTTGACTTGTAATCCCAGAAAGAAATAAGTTCTGTAACCTTTAAATTTTTAGGTGAGCTCACCGCAAACGAACTCAATCTTGAAAATGCTAACATCTTCAATAAGGCCTAACAAATTTCATCAAACCAAGATATCTTTGTAGAAAAAACCAAACATCAAATCATCCACATAAACATGTACAAAAAAGATATCAAGTTTAGTCCTTCTTAATAAAAAGAGTCTTGACAATAAGTTCCCCTTCTGTAACCATTTTAATTAACAAAAAAAAGTGTAGATAAAGTAACATATCCAGTCTCCTGAGGAGGCTTGGTGTAAACCATAGAGAGCTTTCTTATTACTATTGTAGCGATACCTTCTAGATACTTAGGATCTATAAAGACCAAGAGGTTCTGAGACACCATAGAAGACCCTCCTCATCAATTTTTCATACTATGAATGCAACTTATTACACCAAACTGATAGACAATGAATCCCATGAAAGAGGCAAAGCTAAAAAGAATCCTAAGGCTCAATCCAGGCCATGTCGTGGAGCAAAAACCTCATCATAATCTATCCCTTCCTCTTGCCTATGTCCCTGAGCAACTAACCTTGCCTTATTTCAAATAAAACCACAAAACGTCCTCTCTAATCCTTTCTTATTTTTTGTAAATTCCATTTTGTTCCCAATTGCCTTTTTTTCCTATAAGGCAAATCTACAAGAATCCAAACTTTATGAATCTTGAATTGCAGCAATTCTTCCTGCATAGCATCAACCCAACTTTCATCTTCAAAGTGCTGTCTGAGATCCTTCTGGGTTCATTATTGAGACAAAGAAACAAGCAAATAAACAATGCTAGCTTAAGTCCTTGATGATTATTTCTTTCCTTTGCTTTGAATCTAGCTTACAAAAAGCTTGGCTTCCATAAACTTTTGGTCACTTTGCTTCTTGTTTGAACTGCTGATTGTGGATCTCCAAGAATAAGAGTTGAAGGATGAATAGAGTTAATCCTTGATGTGGGAATATGACTGACATTCACAACAGGTTCTAAATTTGTGAAGTCACCATGCCATACAAACACCTTATCATCATAAGATGAATTGTTAAAAATAGCCATCAGTAGGATTGTCATAAATTTCCTCAAGTGCAGGTATTTTCTGAATCATCTTGGTCAGAATGGTTAGATCATTTTGAAGGAGATAGTCCCACCATACAGGACTTGGTATTTACTAACTGGTGTGCTAGCAGTATTGAAACTATGTTAATACTGCTATCTTAAGCAGCTCACCTTGTAGAAGCAATACTTCAGTTTCTTGACTCAAAACAAAACTTCCTTTACCTGATAAGCTTCAGCTTTTGCATCATTAGCATCCTCACATCCTGTTCTTGCCTTTTAAGTCTTTCAAGCTCATCCAATAAGACTTGATCCTCCTTATCTACTTGCTTAAAGTCAGGATGCTTGGTAGGATCTTCACCTGCATTATTTACTTTTGAGCTCTTGTCTGTTGAAGTATTAGAAGACCATAATTGGCATACGAATACTCCTAAGCAGATTTTAAAGCTTTCTATTTTCAGAATCAACCTGCAATCAATATTATCTTCCTGTAAAATGAATTTTGATTAGCTACTTTTGTGGACCTTGCATGTATGGTTAGCTTATTCACTGATCTCACAGGTTGATAATTCATTGAATAAGTTAAATAATAAGATCAAACAAAAGCCAAGTTGGTCCTTTCCTCCCCCTGCAACATTATTGGGTTTATTTTCTAAAAAGGATATGTGCAAACGTTTCACTTTAACCTCCACTTGGTTTCTAAATTATATACACCTAATAGCCATGCTTTGGTAGGAGAATACCCAACAAAACCCCTTCATTGTATTTCCATCAAACCTTGCCCAGGTGGGCACTGGGAAAATCAAGATGGTCACATAGAACCCCAGGATAAGGACTTATGAAGCTAATGATTGGTGGCATTTTACCAAGGTATAAAGTTCATAAGGTGTGCCTTATAATTTTGTGAGGCTTATGGGTTCACTAATACCCTTTAAGGACATAACAAGCCCCCAGTGCTACTTAATTGCTGTCATGCCAACCAAAAACGTGTTAGAGATATAGAGCACAAGTGTGAATCTGCTAAGCACATGACGTTCTAGTAATGACTCATCCAAGTATTGTCAATAAGTTCCTGTATCTTTCTTCAGCACTCCATTGTTTGATGAGATTCAGGCATTACTGTATTCCCTCTTGATCCTTTTTGTCTACCACATAATTTAATAAAATCCGTTCTTAATTCAATACCATTAACACATCTAATATTTTAACTTTTTGATTTACTTGGTTCTTATTTTGTCCTACTAAAGTCTCTAAGGATTCCACTAGTTTCGATCCTTAGTCTTCTTAAAAGAACACCCGAACTAAACACCTGTCATAAAAACTCATACAGTGATAACCAGGCAATAAGTCTCACTGGTTTAAGGCTCATGTAACAGATGAGGTCAAACAATCCAATGCAGAATCTGTAAGTGTCTGACTAATAGAGACATATATCATAAGTATCTCTAGCTATTCAAACTCGAACGGAGCCTTGCTGTTGCTTTCCTTTCTAACAAGCAACACAAGTGTGGTCATTTATTTGAGAAAAATCTATATGAACAGGTAAACCTCGTAACAAGGTTTTCCCTTCACAATTTGTTTAAATTTTTAAAGTTAACATAACCCAACCTCCTATGCCATTTTGTTATATTCATCAAATATGGCCTTGCAATTAAACAGCTCAACCTCCAAAAGGAACAAGGATCTCTAAATTAAAACTAGAACATATTGTTTAATTGTCTGGTGGTATCTTTCTAATGTACGACATAGATTTGCAGCAGGTTACTTAAATTCAAGAACAACACAAGACTCAGAGTCCAGTGAAAAGGAACTAATTATGTATTCTTTTGTCACAGATTTGGCGCGTAACACAGAAAAGAAGATGCTGTAAATGCTGTATCTTCTTTCACAAAGCAACACAATCTCAAAATCAAACATTCCTGTTTTTATTCTACTCTTAACCAGTTTATGTTAACCTTTACTCTATCCGTCACAAAAGCAAATCCAGGGCGCCACCATTAAAAGTCTTGATATTCAGACCAAGTGTTATGTCCTTGTATTTCCACGTCCATGGTGCCTGGAACATCCACTATCAACAATCCCTTTGTTCTGTAAAGCTCTATGTGGATAATCCTGCACATTAAATAAAAAGATTAGATTCCTTAGTGGACCCTAATGCCTGTTTTTGGACTCTGGGTCTGCCTATTAGATCTTATGGAAAGTAGCACCATTTTTCTAGGACTCGATCCATCACAATAGCTATATCTTGGAGACCATTTGACTGCCAGGAAGTGTCGGAATTTTTTGGACTCCGTAATTACAACCATGCTGAGGCTAACACAACAGTTTCCCTTTTTCCTCCAAACAGCAACTAATCTGACATTTACCTCATGCATATTAACACTTCTTCGCTTTGAAAAATTATGTTCTAAAGTGCTGTTGTGATATTAAAAGCCTTCTACACATGTGAGATGAGTTTTAATTAAAAATAATAGTGTTTTTGGTTTAACTCTATTCACAAAAGGTTAAACAATACAAGATTATTGCTCCTGGCAGCATAGTTAGTACTGCCTACTTTTAAAAATTATGTTCTACATACTAACATTGTTAGTACCGCTAGCTCCTGCATGTACTACTGTAATTATGGAGCCAGTTCTAATTAGAACTGCTCCTAAGGAACAAATTAGTTCTTATGATTCACTCTTATTGCACTTCGTTCCAAACTGTTTTTATTTCTCCCTTTGAACATGTCCCTTGCCTTTTCCTTTTGTTTAGTTCAACCTGTTTAGCCATCCTTTTCTCATGAAAATCCACAATCTCTGATAAGAAGACTTAAAGACTTCTACATACAAAACATCTTTTGTAGTAAACCCATATCCAACCCTTCTTGTCAACTTTAGGATTTTTACTATGTGTGAATTGATTCTTAACAGTTTTCCTAGGAGATTTTACTTGCTGGTTAGCAAAACTAGGTGTTTCATGTTCTTCTGTTGGTAGAGACACATGTTCATCTTCACTATCTTTGATTCATACTCCCTCAATGATAGGAGCATTAGACAAAACCTTTAGTTGACTTACTACTTGGTTCATTGTAGTTGGTTCAGCCAAAGATTCCATTTGTTTAAAACACTACAATCTGATTCACAGGTATCAAAGTCACTGGTTTGGGTTTCAGATTCACTAGTTTGAGATTGTTTTGGACCATATGTAAATTATGAGTAATCTATTTCAATATCAGGTCCAGATGGCATGTAATTCCTTTGTCATGGTGGGTGTACATCATGCAAATCCTTCTGCTGCAACAAACCTTATCATACAAAGGCGATATCCAAATCACTTTCCTTATTCATAAATACACTTTGTAAAACTTCATTTTCATAACTCAAGATGCCATCAGATCTGAAATCCCCATACCCAAGCCCAAATTTATCATTAGCACTCATTTGACTGTTTAGCAAAATACTAAGATTTTTAGAAGAGTTATGCCATTTTTCTATTTTAGCTTTTAAGTCTTCTTTTTCTTTCTCAACTTCTGCCAATAGTTTCTTATGGTATGTAAGGACATCAGTTTTATCATCTAAGTCTATTTTCATAAACCTTATCTTTTCCTCATACCAAAGTTGACTTTGTTGATGAGCAACTAATTATGCTTCAACTTTCTTTAAAGCTTGAGTATATGCCTGTATTTCTATACTGGCATCTCCAAGTTGTTCCCTTTGAGCATCATACAGTTTTTTAAGTTTAGCATAAGACTCTTTACATTCTTTTGAACAAGAAGTTACCTCTGTGTCTGAGCCTGAACTGCTGCAAGCCATCAAAGCATAATCTTCTTCTTCTTCTGAGTGACTGGTCCAATCAACACCTTCTCCATCAATAGTCACCAAAGCTTTAGAGTCCTCCTGCTTACCAGATCTTCTCCCATCCTTATTTCCAGAGTTCCAAGCATCTCTCCTCCTACTATCTTGATTCCCCTTGGATCTGCACTCTCTAGCAAAATGCCCTGTCTTGTGACAACTGTAGCACTCGACTTTAGTTTTGTCAAACCCAACTGGTTCCTTGGCATCAAATTGTAGCTTTCTACCTGTCTTTTTGTAGAACTTTTTCATTCTCATGGAAATCATAGCTACCTGCCATTTCAAGTCCATTTCTTCTAAATCAAACTCATCAAGCTGTTCCAAATCCTCATGATCCAATTGAGGGCAACTGATGGTTGTGGGCCAGTAAGGAAAATGATGAAAGTATGTTCATATTATTAATTTTGACCAGAAGGATTTTAAACACCATAAGGCGATACTACATCATTAGAACTGCTAGTGTTCTCTGAAACGAATGCCATCATTCCTGCATGCTAGAGGAAGAAGCATAGAACCTTGTAAATCATCATACTCAAGACACTAAGACTATTATACAGATCATCAAAGCTGAGACTGTCCACTCTTGGCTTGGTCCTTATGATTATATGGAAACTGATACTAGTCAAAGGTAGAGACCAAAGAACTTACTGCTTTGCATCCTCAGGGCGACGCCTGCACCATGAATCAATAATTGACACGAAGACATTGAAACCTATCATAGCCATTATGTAGTCCTTCTGATTTTGATACAAAGAAACATTAAGCTGTTGCTTTAGAATATACTTCTGCAGCTTCTTTTATTCATCATTTTCCCCCAAATCTATGATTGATAGCTTCCCACATCTCCTTTAGCATCATACTTTTATAAAATATAGCAATGATGATCTTCTGTAAAGCCATAAGCAAAGTGTCCTTGCTTTTCTATCTCTTTCTCTGCTAGATTTTCATTTGCAGTCTTTGGAGGCAGAATCTTGATTGACCTTGCTTGATCTGTGGAGATTGTATACAAGGAACCATTTCATTTTGTATAACTTCCCAGATCAGGATAGCTGTATGGGCTAAATAAAATGTTCCATTTTCATGGCCCATATGTCATGATTCACCCTTCTTGAGAATATAAGTATGATGTTGAAACATTCCTGAGAGTTTGTTTGTGTTGTGATTGAGTGATGGTGGTGGTAGTGTTGGGGGGGGGTGGTGGAATACATCTTATGGTCCAGCCATTAAATTGCTTTGTAAGATAGTGATTAAAACTTGTTTTAGTTCTTCTTACTCAGAGTTTCACACAGTCTTCTGATACCACTTTTTGAGAACCTAAACTGAACAGATCTAGTGCAGCCTGTCTAAGGGTGATAGCAACTTGTATAAATACAGATGACAATATAAGAAACACTGACTATGAATACTTATTGTATATGCGGAATCTACACAATAGTATTAAGAAGAATAATGAATACTAAACTTTGATTTCTATTAATCTGCTAATATGATTACAGATTACTAACTATGAGATATGATTGTATGAGATGAGATCTGTGTGTTTTCTCTGTGTGTTTTCTCTCTAATGCCGTAGGGTTCCTTTTATAGACCAAGGATAAACCCTAACAGGCTTACAAAACGCATAAAAGATAATACATATCTTTTCCTACAATATCTCATACATATCTCTTAAACGGTACTAACTATTTTGTACTAACGGTACTAACTATCTGAGCAGTACTTAACATTTTGTACTGTCAGTACTAACTATTACTAGCGGTACTAAGTATATAACTAACGGTACTAAGTTAGGAATGTATATTTCCCAACAATCCACCTCTCTCAAGAGTTAACATACTTGGAAGTGGGGAGGACAGTATGAAACTTATGGAATTGATGGCACATTGTACAAAATTGTCTAAATTGGTGAGAAAAAGAATTGAGAGATAATGTGAGCATAAAAACAAAAAGAGAGATTGTGAGTGCCAAGATTTGGTGATGGAAATAATTTTTAGATGAAATTGAGGTTAAAACTGCTATCTCAAAGTTAGTACTGTTGGGCATTACTTAGTACTGATGAATATGTTTTAGTACTGATGGGCTTAAAGTTAGTACTGTTAGGCTAAAATTAGTACTGTTGGATGACCGTTAGTACTGTTTGAGCCATAACAGAATTTCCTTTACTAATTCTAGCCGTTGAGATATTTCCACCAAATGCCTTGTTATAGCCTCTAGGGTTTGACTAATTGGAGAATTCGTGATCTTTCTAAAAATTCAGAAGATTTCTTTAAGATAAGAACAAAATTCTTTCAGTCGGTCAAATCACAACCCTAAGTGCTCTCAATATTATCTCAATTAACTTTGTGAACCTTACATTCTCTCATAAACGAGCCTAACCCAGAACTTTAATCGTATTTTTCTCTCATCAAATGGCAAATTTGGAGTTTTGCGAGAAACACAACATGGTGGCCTACTTACAGAAGCCAAAGGGCAGTGAAGCCTTTCATCAAATTGTGGATTTTCTAAATTCTAGTCATATCGAGTATGCCCTTATTGAGAATCCCAAGATATATGTTTCCTTAATCTAACAATTTTAGGGAACAACTACTGCTAGAACAACTGATGATGGAGAAGTGGAAATAACTGCTAGCATTGATGGACAAGTCAAGACTATCACTAAAGCATCTCTAAGAATACACCTTAAGTTGGAAGACTCTAATGGTATTACTTCTTTACCAAATACAGATATTTTTGAGCAACTTGCTCTTATTGGGCATGTGTCTGATTCTGCTAGACTTACTTTTCAAAAGGGATACCTTTCTCTTCAGTAGAGGTTTTTCATTCATACAATCCTTCACTGTTTAAGTCCAAAGACAACAGCTTGAGAGCAATTTAGTAGCAATATAGCAACTGCTATAATTTGCTTGGCCATAAATAGGACTTTCAATTTTTCAAAAATGATCTTTGATGCTATGGTGAAGAATTTGGATAGCACACACAAGTTTTTAATGTATCCAAGATTTCTTCAAATTTGTTTAAACAAACAAAAGAGACTTCTTTAACCTCACACAAGAACTTATCCTACTCATACCCTTACACAAAAACTGTTTAGCAACATGAAAAGGGTTTCCAAGGGTTATTCTGGTGTAAACTTTCCTCTATTTCCTACAATGACCACTACACCTGAGTCATCTCCTTCCAGAATAACATCTTCACCATCCTTATCACCCCAAACACATCAATCACATCAATCATCACCACTTAGGGATATAACCAGACAGGCAGCTGAGATTCCTCAGTCTCAGTTTCCTACTCAAACCCAAGTAGCAGATGAGGCTACATTCACATGTGTGAATGTTGATGCTGGAGGGGCTGCCACTACTGACATTGGCTTAGATGTAGGTCAGGGCAGTAGTACCATACATAAGACCCCTATCACACACTTGAAAGTGATGAGGGCAGTTTGCAACAAAATGAATTGATGGATTTGGTTACCAAATTGACAGATAGAGTTAAAGTTTTGGAGAATGACTTGCAACAGACAAAGAAGTTTTATAGTTCTACTCTTACAAAACTCATCTTAAGAGTGAAAAAGTTAGAGAAGAAAGTCAAGACAAATAAAGCTAGGAGAAGGGTCAGGATAGTTATTTCAGAGGATGAAGATGCTAAAGAGGATTCTTCCAAACAGGGGAGGAAGATCTCTGAAATTGATAAAGATCCTACAGTCTTATTGGTACAACCTGAGCAAGACATGGAATATGATTTTGATGTTAGTACTGCTAAAGGATTTACTACTGCCAGTGTACCTGTTACCACTGCTAGTGCGACTCCTAAAGTCAGTACTGTTGCTGCAAATTTAGTGTACATCAGAAGGAGTGTAGAAAAGAGAAAAGATAAAGGAAAAGTTATTATGAAAGAAGATCAATCTGTTCAGAAGAAGACAAAGAAGCAACTAGAGCAAGAAAGACTTAGGCATGAAGAAGCTATTAGATTGCAAGAACATATTAATGAAGAAGAAAAACAAAGGATTGCTAGGGATGCAGAAATAGCTAAACAGTTCCAAGAAGAATTTGATAGAGCAAGACAAGAACAAGAAGTTGTAGCTGAAGCTGATCAAGCTCATGATATTGATTGGAGTGATCCTGTTGTGCTAAGATATCATGCACTTCAAAATAGATCTTTCCCTGTAGCTGAGGTAAGGAAGAACATGTGCATGTATTTGAAAAATCAGGGAGGATACAAGCAGAGTTATTTCAAAGGAATGAGTTATGAAGATATTAGACCTATATTTGAAAGAGTATGGGATCAAAATAATGCTTTTGTACCTAAGGATTCTGAGATAGAAAAGGAAGTAATGAAGCGACCTGGATTTGATCTTCAAAAAGAATCTACTCAGAAGAATGAGAAAATTGAATCAAAACAAGTTGAAGAAGAGATGGTTCAGCAAAAAGATGTTATGGCTAAACAAGTTATGATAGAAAGCTCTAAGAAAGCTGGAGGAAGATTGAAAATAAAGGTTTCAAATGCTAGAAAGGACAAGGATAAAAGACAGAAGATGCAGGATGATCCAGAAAAACTTACACTTAAGGAGTATGTGGAAGTTATTTCTGATTCAGAAGAAGTAATTAGTGTAATCCCATTGGCTGTTAAATCTCCAATAGTTAGATGGAAATCTTATTGCAAATGAGATGTAGGATACTATAAGATACACAGGGCAGATGGAAGCTACAAGACTTATATATTCTTCAGTGAGATGCTAAATGATTTTGATAGAGAGGATTTAATTATGTTGTACAGACTTTTGACTGAGAAGTATGCATCTACAAGACCAGGTTTTGATGATCTAATGCTCTGGGGAGATCTGAAGATTATGTTTGAACCAGATAGTGATGATGAAGTCTGGAAAAATCATCAACATCAAGAGTTGATAGAATGGAAACTTTATGATTCTTGTGGAGTTCACTCTTTGATGCTGGGAGAAGTAAGCATTCATATGCTAGTTGAGAAGAAGTATCCACTTCCACATTCTCATGATTCACTTACAAGAATGCTTCAATGAAAACTTCATGTGAATAATGAGGTTCACATGTGAGGCATTGAGCTTTTAAGTTATAAGGTTCTCAACTTCAAAAGTAGAAGGAATGTTTGAAATGAAAGAATCTCTCTGAAAGGTTTATTCATGAAAACTTGTTGATTTGAAGGTAAATCACAAGTTTAGGGGAGGATTGTTAGGAATTAAACTCATTAGACTTAGTACTGCCAAGTCAAAGTGTTAGTACTGCTTAAGTCATAACTGGCAGTATAAACCAGTTTGTACTGCTAGAGAATGTTAGTAATGCTAGGTAGAATGTTAGTACCAGCTAGTTATAAACTTATAAAATTCTGATGAAAGGTTTTTTTCCGCTGATAAAGCTGAGACTGCATGAAGATAAAGACGTGTGAAGAGGTGTAAAGACGTGTTAAAAGATATGTATTAGTTATCTTGTGTATATTCTATATATTTAGAAAGATATGCATATAAGCTTAATGTTTTAGAAGATTCATAGTTATCTTATAAAGGACTTTTTGGTGTATAAAAGGAGATCCTAGGTTATGGTTTAGTAAAACACATCAATCAGTCTTTCTTTGTAGCTTCAAGGTTGTAAACCCTAGTACTAAACAGAGTACTCGTATTATTCATCATAATAATATTGAAGCTTTTTGGTTATATTCATTGTTTATTCATTCTACTGCATCATAGTTTACTATTACATTGATATTCTTCTAAGTACTAAAGAGTAGATTCCGCATACTCTTAGTATCAACAAAGTTTCTAGCATAGTTGTCTTGAATCTATTCCATACAACTAACCCTTTTATAAGGTTTGCAAGATCTAGTTGGGATCAACAATACTTCTGCATCTAGACCAATTGTGAATGGTGCAAAACCAAGTTCAAATGTTTTTCATAAGTTACATTCACTAGTTAGGAGGACTTTTAATCAAAGAGCATCAGCTAAAAATAGTGATTTAAAAGAAACAGGTAATACTGCTAAGGTAAACAATATAACTACTATTGGGCCAAAAGCAGCAGTTAGTGCTGCTAAAGGAAAAAGGGAATAATTGCTATATTAAGTCTCAGCATTGTCTGATTTGCGACACCAAAAACGAACTTGTAATTAGACATTCTATAAGACAGTGGATTTACACTCTAAAATTTTAAACTTAGTTGATCAATACGGCAGACTCGCAGTCAAGTAAGGGCTGGGTCCCAAGAGAAACTAATTTCTCTATATTTGAGTGAGGGTTAATCCACAATATGCTTTACAAGATCAAGGTATTTTTAACAGTAGATGCTCCAAACATATGACTGGGAACAAGTTCTACCTCTCAGATTATTAATAAATTGATGGTGGTTTTGTTGCTTTTGCAGGAAGTTCTAAAAGAGGTAAAATTACTAGAAAAGTTAAAATTAGGACTGGGAAATTAGACTTTGAAGATGTATACTTTGTAAAGGAACTTAAGTTTAACTTTTCTCTGTCTTACAAATGTGTGACAAAGAAAAACATGTTCTTTTTTCTGAGACTGAATGTCTTTGGTTCGATCTCTGAATTTAAGCTACTTGATGAAGTCAAGTCTTGCTTAATGTTCCCAGACAGAACAAACATGTTATAGTTTTAATATTAATAATGTTGTTCCTTAGGAGGGTTGACTTGTTTATTTGCAAGAATACAATAGATGGAGTCTAATTTATGCATAGGAGGCCTTGTATATAAATTTATAAACTGTAAACAAACTTGTGAGGGGGAAAAACATTTGTAATAGAATTTGCCATTCAAAAACTTTTTAGAAAATGACCATTAAATGTGTTGCCTGTCAGTAAGGAATGCAGCACAAAGCCATCTTTGTAAGACCAAGCTTGTGAGCCTCTTATCAGCTAAACCTTTACAAAATGTTGCACATGGTTTTGTCGGTCCATCATTTGTAAAGAGTCTAAATAAAAAGATGTATTGCCTTGTTGTCACTGATGACTTTAGTAGGTTTAGTTGGGTTTTCTTTTTGGCCTTAAGGATGAGACTTGTGGAATCCTTAAAACTTTTATCACAGACATAGAAAACTAAATAAATCATAGGGTTAAAATTATCAGATGTGACAATGGAAATGAGTTTAAAAAATAATGAATGAAATCTAGTTCTGTCAGATGAAAGGAATCAGAGAGAATTTAGTGTTGCTAGGGAATCCCAACAAATTGAGTAGTGAAGAAAGAATAGATCCTAATAGAAAAAGGAAAGATAAGGGGCTCTCTTTTGTTTAGTTTTGCTTAATATCCTAGTTCACAACAAAACTAAATGAACACAGGAAAGAGGGTGTTTCTTTTGAACTTATTGTAGATCTAAATCCTGACTGGAGAATAGGGAAAAAAAGATGGTCTTCCACATTTAGGACCCACCTTTACATATATACCCTTTCTCTTTGGTATTTCTTTAACCTACAAAACAAAAATATAACCCCATCTTCTCTTCTACTCACGGTCGCCAGTGGTGCAGGCGTTCAATAATCATCCCCTCCCTCATCCTCTCACTAAAGTTCAGCTCGTTGTCGTTCCTTCTCGCTCGACAACCTTCTTGCCACCGCTCCTTCTCGCCGGCGACGTTCTTGCCATCTCTCCTTGCCGGCGACACTCTTTTCGGTGTCATCGATACCTCCAATTCTCGGTGCCGTCAATGCCTCCAGGTTGTTGAAATTAAAGCGTTATTGTTTATACAGATTTGATTTTTGAATTTGGTTTGATTTAACTTGGTGGACAAAAGATCTAGATAAACATTGTTAAAGGTGAATTGATGTCTAACAGATTAAACAATCTTTTACAAAGCTGTTTATGATTTTATATTCTTCACAAAAGTTGCAACTGGTGTGGATTTGATGATAATTAACGTGAAGCTTGATTGGGTCGAATGGGTAGATTGGATTGTTGTAGTTAGATATTTATTTGACTGAAAGGGTAAAAAGGTCATTTTAAGACGCTCAATAAGAAAAAAAAGAAACATAATTGTATCATCTATTCCTTTTAGTGTATGAGACACTTTGCTGTACAGGAATCTTCTACAAAAAGGATAAAAAAAGAAACACGACCTAAGACTATGCTAGCAGATTTACTGTTACCTACTACATTTTGGGCTGAAGCAAATTAATACTGCTTGCTATGTTCAAAATAGAGTTTTAATAACAAAGCCTCATAACAAGATACCTTATGAACTTTTAATTGGTAGACCACCAAATCTAGACTTCATGAGACCTTTTGGGTGTCTTGTTACTATCTTAAATACCATAGATCATCTAGGCAAGTTTGAAGGGAAGGTTGATGAGGGGTTCTTGGTTGGATATTCTATAAATAGTAAGGCATTTAGGGTATTTAACGCTAGAACCAGGAAAGTTGAAGAGAACCTGCATATTAAAATTCTAGAAAATAAATCTAATGTTGCAGGGAGTGGTCCAGAATGGCTCTTTGATATTGATTCTATAACACCCCGTGTTTTAGGGTCATTGATGTCGTCTATAAATTCACTATGTATTTTTAGTATTGTACGCGTTTGCTTTTAATCGTAATCGTTAAGTTAAATCGCGTAAGCTAAAAATTATCGTTCAATGTAAACGGGCATCAAACAATTAAATGTTTACAATAAGCAAGTGTTAAGTGATTATTTTGAGGATAATTATTAACT
>BQNB010042994.1:27632-45776 GCA_026074375.1 Tanacetum coccineum | reverse complement strand
AATAATGACAATTAAGCAAATAAACAAATTTTAAATCCTAAAAATGTAAACTAAAATTTTACTAGATAAAGAAAAATTGCCGAAGATTATTAAAAACAAAAGCCCTAATTTTTAACTTTTAATTAAAAACTAATTAAACTAATTAAAATCTAACCTTAATTATTAATCAAAATTAATTAAACTAATTAAGATAAAACTTAAGGACTAATTTTGCAAAAAGGAAAAGGACTAACGGGCGGACTAACTGAAAAACAATTAAAATCGAAAAGTTACACTTTCTACCCTGAGAATCTATCCCGACAACAAACTAAGTCCACTAAGCATTCGAAATTTTAAAGAGCTTAAAATGAAAAACTCAAAGAAGCAAAGTTGTAAAGGAAACTAGTTGAAACAAAATTAATAAAAGCTACTAGGACTGAAAATCTCAAATAAGCTTTATAAGAGCTTATTTCTAAACTGATTACAGAAAGTAGGGCTTAACCCTTGGTTTTAGACAATAAGCTATAAAAAACTCAAAACTAGATCAAAATAGAAAAGAAAAGAAGTTCTAAAGAGCTTATGATATGCTTAATCTATAAATGAAAAGAAACTAAAGCTTAAACTACTTAATTGCTACTAAAATTGATCATGAAATAAGCAAACTCAGGAAATAAGCAAAGAAACACAAATTCCAAGCAAGATAAAAACTTTATTA
Source organism: Tanacetum coccineum (assembly GCA_026074375.1). Classification (NCBI taxonomy): domain Eukaryota; kingdom Viridiplantae; phylum Streptophyta; class Magnoliopsida; order Asterales; family Asteraceae; genus Tanacetum; species Tanacetum coccineum. The sequence continues at coordinate 45,082 of BQNB010042994.1, read as the reverse complement.
AGCTAAATTAGACTCTGAAACTTAAAGAACTTATTAAACTACTTATTATCCATCAAATTAAGCTATAAAATCTAGACTTATAAGCTAAATTAACTAATTAAGATCCTGAGGACTCTAAGTACTGTTTTTGGAGTTTTTAACTTTTTGACAGCAAAAATAAGCTAAGACAATGAGCTTGAAAATGAAATTAAAGACTTAAACTTATTAAGCTATATAAAAACTTAAATCCTACTAAATTTAATAAGCTAAATCTTAAAATTACTTAACTAAATTAAGCTAAGAACACAGCAGTACTAACTTAGGTTAGTACTGCTAGTGTAAAAAGTTCAGCAGTACTTTCACTTGAAAGTACTGCTGGTGCAATTTTGACTTTTAAAAACTAAATAAGCAATGAAATAAGCTAGAAAATGAAAACTAAATCTAAATAAGCTGAAACTAAACTTAATTCTACTGAGATTAAAGCTAACAGTACTAACTTATGAAAGCAGTACTAACTTGGAGGTTAGTACTGGTAGTGCAAAGGTTCAGCAGTACTAACTGAGGTTAGTACTGCTAGTGTAATTTTGAGATTGCACTAAACCAAACACTACTTTACCATTTTGACAGGACTGAGAAAAGCTTTTTAAGAGAAATTTAATGAACAAGCACTAAATACCAGATAAAAACTAGCTTAAAACAAACTTAAAAATCATGATTAAACAACTGAATAAGCAAAATTCTAAGATCTTAACTAATTAAACTAATATTTTTGGATTTTATGAGTTTTTATGACAGAAATTGATAACTAAAGATCTATAACTACTTAAGCAAAAACAGATGAAAACACATAACTAAATAGCACTAGAAGAGATATTTGAACACTAACAAGCAAAGAGAATAAGCACACAAGCAATATTAAGCATATAAACTAAAACTAAGCAATTTAAAACTGAAATTGGAGATGAATGAAAAGAGAAACTCACTTGATCCTTTAGCTAAACAAAAGGAACCAATAAAGGCAGCTACTAGCTCTCTAGCTTATGAATAAGCTAGAGTATAAGTCCTTGGGATCTCTTCCAAGGTAAGATCCCCTTCCAAAAGCTTAGATCCAATAAGATCCATGTAAGATTAAACTGATTTGAGGTTTAGATAAGGTTAATACTGAATTCAAACAGCTCTATTCCAGCTTATAGACTGAAAGAGCTTAATATGAGCTTATTAGCTTATTGAGACAATATGACTTAAAATGAGAGCTTAGAAATCGAGATTTAGAATACTAAAAACTGAATTCATTAATTGAAAAAGCTGATTACAATACTTGAAAAGGAGATTACAAAAAACATTTAAGTAAAATTACGAATTTAAGCTAAAATCTACTAAAAAAACGTAAAAACTAGGATAAAAAGGAAAAACTAGATGTCTCGTGTGTGAGAGGATGAGGCCTATTTATAATGCCCAGCTGAAGCTTCTAGGATCTCTAGCCCTGCTCTCCAATCTTCAATCTCTGCCATTCATTTGATCAATCACTGGAGATCCTTTTGTGGCCGTTTGATCAAAATGTGGACACCTGAGGATTGCCAGCGTGGCATTCTCTTGATGTGACGTTTGTGCTTCTTTTGTGAGTGATTTAGCATAAAAACCCACATAAACTTGTGCTTCTTTCGTGGCTCTTCTTGAGAGAATGTTAATGAACCCTTTGATAAAGACTGATTTGACCCTTCATTTGTGCTTGCGCTTCCTTGAATTGACCAACGCACCCTCTAATTTTGATTTGCCCCTTGTTTTACCATGGGGGTGAAAACGGGGAAGATGGATGAATAGTAAAAGGGTTCCCGCCTATTTTGAGACAGTTAAAACTGTTGTAGTTTGGGAAGATTGCACATTTGGCCCTTCTCTTTCTTTCCTCTTTTTCAAGTTATAAATAACTTTCGGAATTTGCAAGAATGGCCCTTGTAGATGAAAATTGGCTAAGGCTTTGGCTTCAGCTTTGTACTCTTCTGATTCTCGTGTCCGTGCTTGCTTGCTTTTGATTGTTTTCTTGTGATTTCTGACTTATCCGTACCTGCATACACAAAACACAAATACAAGCATATTTTTGCCATTTTTGGTCTGTTTTGGGTTTAATTGGGTTATTTTAGGTATAAATGGATATGTGTATTTTACACCTATCAAAATTCCCCAAACTAAACGATTGCGTGTCCTCACGCAATATCACATGCCTTATAACCAAATACCTCAAAAATTCCCAAAACTAAACCTTTGAAAAGTAGCAAAGATTTTTGTTTGAGAGAGATAAGAGATCACAAGTTATAAAACACCCGATTTCCCATTTTCTAAGATTTTTCTCTTTTTATGATTTTTCTTGATAATTAACTACAACTTATTTGTGTTGACATAATGTAATGTTTTCATTACCTCATTGGTAACTTTTAGGATCATAGAATAAAAAGCACAATTAAGTGTCTAAAAGATAACTTCATCATCCCCGATTTTTCACTTCTCCCATGCTAAGCTTAAAAACAAGATCATTGTTAAATACAAGTCATGACACTAACACTACTCATAAAATAATATTGTGTACTTTACTATTTCCTCCCGATATCCTACTTTTATATCTCAGGTTTTACTTAAGTCATATACCCCGAAGTCTCTTTAAGTTTTTGTTTCGATACTTATTAATTCCAAAAATAAAGTGTAATGGTTAAGAACGCAATAATTAGCTCATAGCCCTTTTCAAAAGATCAAATGTAATCAAGATTAAAGTCCACATCGAGGCAACCAAAATTTGGCTTTTATTAGGCTACTTAAGCAAGGCACCATTCATGTCATATACCCGAAGGCTCTTTAAGACATGAATGGACCAATCTTATTTGCACCATATACCCTTAGGCTCTTTAAGGCACAAAACAAGACAAAAATTAAGCAACATTATTAAACCTTAGTCCTTTAGTAGGCTACAACATCGGCCACGCCTCCGACAAGATGTAGCAAACATATTTCGACTTTGGATTATATAAGTAAAACCGGTGCCTTTTATCTCGAAGCCACATCGATAGCGAGTCGACAAGAGGTTATTCTACTTATTATGACACCGGACTCTACCTTATATGAAAACTCCAACATCGGCCACGCCTCCGACAAGATGAAGTAATCTGGCAGAGATACTTATTTATTATTATTTTTGTATTTTTAAGCCAAATTAAGTATTCCTGATGTGTACTCATCTTAATCACAAAGGAACTAAAGAAAACTTCTATTAACTAATTATTAACCAAAAAACCATACAACTCTATTTATTAAACATTCATATAAAAGTGAAACAAGCTAATGGGAGAAAAAGCCACAATTAATACATATGAGCTTGAAAGAAAACCAACTATTCTACGTTTAATGTCATGACTTATAAATAACACTATCATTTCTTGTTCTTCACAAAAGAAATTTTGCAAATGCTTAGCCTATATAAAATCCAACTTGGCATATTTAAAATCTACTTGAGATTAGCACAAGTCTTCATTTACTAATGATTTCAAGTCTAGCATGTTTAAAGTCTACGTGAGACTAGCACAAACTATCATCATTAATTGTTAAGGAAGAAAGCTAGAACTCTACACGTACAATCGGGTCAAAAATTACTTCTTATTCTTACCAGCGGAAAACCTACATTTTTGTCTTAACATTTTTTTTTTTTTTTTTTTTTTTGCTATTTTTGTGGGAAAACGGGTACGTGAGAACAAAACAATAAGCAAGCAACATCAAATCGATAGATTCCCTCCCCAAACTAAAACGAAACATTGTCCTCAATGTTTAAAGTCGGGTCTCTACGTAAATCTAAGCCGTTTATGAAGTATGCAAAGATAAACGTTAATCGATTAGATGAAAGGATATGGATCTCCCCAAACTAATTTTACACAAAGGATGAGAAGCTCGAGCAACACCGGACACGAGAGGCTTCATTGAATTTGTTAGGAGAGTCCTGCAAAAATCACAACAAACAAACAACAAACATCGAGAAATCGGAAAGAGAACAAGCCTCTCTCAACACAACACATTAGATAAGAAAATAGAAATGATAAGCATGGGGTGAACTCCCACGAAGCGGCTTGTTTTTGATCACCGAGTCGCAAGCTCGACTCGATCCCTGAATTCAGTTGTCCTTAGGGAAAGTCTGGAGGTCCTGGATAACCAATGGTGGTGTATCCCCTCCATAGTAGTGCTTAAGACGGTGGCAGTTAACTTTGAAATTAGAACCATCGGCATGAGACAACTTGGCAGTGCCATAAGGATAAACTTCGGTGATTGTGAAAGGTCCGGACCAACGGGACTTGAGCTTTCCGGAGAATACTTTTAAACGAGTGAAAAGAAGGACTTGATCACCAACATTGAAGATTCGGTTCTTTATCTTGGAATCGTGTAGCTTCTTTGTCTTCTCCTTGTAGATTAACGAATTCTCGTAAGCTTGATCACGAAGCTCGCTAAGTTCATTAAGCTGAAGCTTTCGATGATCGCCCGCGGTCTTTAAATCGAAGTTGGCATGCTTAAGAGCCCAATATGCTTTGTGTTCTAGCTCAACTGGTAAGTGACACGCTTTTCCATAGACTAACTTGTATGGAGTACATCCTATCGGAGTCTTATAAGCGGTTCTGAAAGCCCATAATGCATCATCTAGTTTGTCGGACCATGAGGCACGGTTTTCTCCTACCGTTCTCTCCAAAATTCTTTTGAGACCTCGATTCGTGACTTCAACTTGACCACTCGTCTGAGGGTGGTAAGGAGTCGAAAGACGATGGGTGACACCATATTTAGACATAACTTTATCAAATTTGTCGTTACAAAAATGGGTCCCACGATCGCTTATGATTGCTCTCGGAGCACCGAATAGGACAAGCACCGAATCGGGAGAAAAGGGATTTTAAGAACTTAACAACTACCCTAGCATCGTTGGTAGGGAGCGCTTTCGCTTCAACCCACTTGGAAAGATAGTCGACTGCTACTAGAATATATTTGTTACCCCTAGATGACGGAAAAGGTCCCATAAAATCGATACCCCATAAATCGAAAATCTCACAAACTTGGATTGCATTTTGAGGCATCTCATCACGTTGAGAGATTTTGCCTTGTCTTTGACAAGCATCACAAGTTTTGACAAATTCGTAGGCATCCTTATAAATGGTAGGCCAATAAAAACCGGCATCAAAAATCTTCTTGGCGGTAAAGTTGGCACCATAGTGTCCCCCGGTGGGTCCACTATGACAAGCTTTGAGAATTTCAAAAGCTTCTTTGCCATCTACACACCTTCGGATTATTTGATCCGCACAAGTCTTGAAAAGAAAAGGGTCATCCCAAAAATAATGTTTTACATCTTTAAAGAACTTGTTTTTCTCTTGAGTTGACATTCCTTTTTTTATGAATTTCCCCGCGTGGTAGTTAGCAAAGTCGGCAAACCACGGGGTACTTTGGTCTTTGGAAGTTAACACACTTAAAGTCTCTAAAGGAAAAGTCTCGGTAATTTCTTTTGGATCAAAAATATTTTCGTAAGGATTTTCAAGACGAGAGAGGTGATCAGCTGCATAGTTTTCAGCTCCCTTAGTATCGATAACCTTAAAATCAAATTCTTGAAGAAGTAAGACCCAGCGAAGCAATCTTGCTTTGGCGTCTTTCTTGTTGAAGAGGTATTTCAAAGCGGAATGGTCCGTATAAACAACACTCTTGTTCATGATTAGATATGATCGAAACTTCTCGAAAGCATAAACAACTGCAAGCATCTCCTTCTCGGTTGTTGTGTAATTCGTTTCTGCTTCAGTCATCGTCTTACTAGCATAATGAATTGGTCGGAAATGCTTCTCAATCCTTTGTCCTAGAACCGCACCTATTGCATAATCACTTGCATCGCACATGATTTCAAAAGGTTGGTCCCAATTTGGAGCAATGAGAATTGGAGCTTCGGTCAACTTCTTTTTCAATGTTTGAAAGGCTAGAATGCAATCTTCCGAAAAAATGAAAGGAGTGTTTTTCTCTAAGAGATGGGTCATGGGTCGAGAGATTTTGGAAAAGTCTTTGATAAATCTTCGATAGAATCCCGCATGCCCGAGAAAACTTCGAATTCCTTTGACGGTTGTTGGATGAGGAAGCTTAGAAATGACATCAACTTTGGCTTTATCGACTTCAATTCCTTTTCTAGAGATTCTTATGTCCTAAAACAAATGCCTTCTTTAACCATGAAAATGGCTCTTTTTCCCAATTTAATGCTAAATAAATTTGGTGTCTTCACACCTTTTGAGCATTTGTTCTAATTGGCAGACATGGGGAAAAAGAATCTCCAAAAACTGAAAAATCGTCCATAAAAACTTCCATCGTTTTTTCTATCATATCGTGAAAAATGGCCATCATACAACGTTGGAAAGTTCCGGGTGCATTGCACAAACCGAATGGCATACGACGGTACGCGAAAGTTCCGTATGGGCACGTAAAAGTAGTTTTCTCTTGATCTTTAGGTTCAATTGGGATTTGAAAATACCCTGAAAAACCATCTAAGAAACAATAAAACTCGTTACCGGCTAATCGTTCTAACATTTGGTCCATGAATGGTAACGGAAAATGGTCTTTACAAGTTGCTTCGTTTAACTTTCGATAATCGATACAAACTCTCCATCCCGTGACTAATCTTGTAGGCACCAGCTCATTTTCTTCGTTTGTGACAACGGTCATACCACCTTTTTTAGGAACACAATGGACTGGACTAACCCATGGACTATCCGAGATTGGATAAATCAATCCTGCGTCAAGAAGTTTTTCTACTTCTTTCTTGATGACATCGTGGATTTTAGGGTTAACCCTCCTTTGATGTTGGACTGAAGGTTGGTAATCATCTTCTAAAAGGATTTTGTGAGAGCAAAACTCTGGATCTATGCCTTTGATATCAGAAAGTTTCCAAGCAATTGCTTGTTTTCGGTTTTTCAAAACATTAATGAGTGAGGTCTTTTCTTCTTGGCTCAAATCTTTTGAAATTATGACTGGAAGTTTGTTATTTTCCTCTAAGAACGCATACTCGAGATGCGGAGGTAACTCTTTAAGCTCGACTTCGGGAATTTCATCTTTTGGTTCATAAGAAGTAGCATATTCGACTGAAGACTTCTTTGGTTCAACGACTTTAAGATCTCTTTGATTTTCTGGAAAGTAATTACCTTGGTTTGGTAGAGGAGGTAATGGTTCACTATTTAGGAGTGCCTCGAGAATGAGAATGTCACCCTCGGGATCATAGTACGTAGCATTGAAAACTGGTGAAACTGGTTCATCATCGATTGCTATGAAAGCATCGGCTTCCTCAAAGAGTAGAAAATCACTTTCATCAAACGGAGTAAGCGTTGGAGATGAAGTAGAAACAATCGGATCGAAGTACGGAGAAGGATTGTTGTAAGCAACGGAATCGGAAAATCCAAGTACTTCTTGTGAGTACTCTTCACAAGTGACATCGATTAGATCAACTTTCTTCAATGATTCGAGATTGTTGTATGAAATGGAAGGTGCATCACCACATTTAAGGGTTAACGATTGATCATCATTCCTAAGAGTAATCTCTCCTTCGTAAACATCGATTAAAGCATGAGCCGTCCTAAGAAAGGGTCGCCCGAGTATTAATGGTACTCGAGGATCGGCTATAAAATCTAGAACAACGAAATCGGCGGGAAAGTAAAATTTCCCTACTTTGACAAAAACATTTTCAGCTACACCGGTTGGTTTGGAAATTGTACGGTCGGCTAATTCTAATACCATTCTTGTTTCGGTTAGGCCTGAGAGTTGAAGCTTTTTCCAAATGGATAAAGGCATGAGATTGATACTAGCACCTAAATCGGCAAGGGCTAAGTAACTATCGAACTCTGAAAAATCACATGGAATGAGAAATCGACCGGGGTCACCTAGCTTTTCTGGAAGCTTTTTAAGGACAACCGCACTACAATTTTCATTCAATGGTGTTTTGGTTAACTCAATTAACTTGTCTTTGTTGTTAAGCATCTTTTTGAACATCGGAGCAAACTTTGGCATATGAATGAGAGCATCCGCGAAACTTAGCTCAAAGTGAAGATTACGGAAGATTTCCATAAACTTTGAAGCTAGGATATCATCCTTTTCACGAATCTTTTCTTTGTTGAGTCTCGATGGGTAAGGTAAATTAGGTTTGGCTTTGTTGGCAACGAAAGAAGGTTCTTTGATTGGTTCTTTGTCTTTGGTTTGTTCTTGGACGAATGGAGGAGGTTGGATGTCTTCGGTGCTTGGTAGCTCCGTATCCTTTGTCACCTCACTTTCCTTTTCCACCACCGGCGGTGGAATCGGAGGTCCATCGTATGAAACACCACTACGAGTTGTAATTGCCTTGGCTTCATTTCTTGGGTTTGGAATGGTATTGCTTGGTAAAGAACTTGAATTTGAAGCTTGGTTGGAATTGCCTAAATCATCAAACTTGGTGCAAAGGCTTGTTAACAAACTTGTAACATTTGCCATTTGATTTTGCAATCCTTGATTTTGATTTTGCACATTCTTTAATACTGCATCGTTTGCTTTGACGTAGCTTTCAAAATCTGTTTTCAAAACACTATTTGTTGGAGGTTGGTAAGGTAAAACTTGATTGATTGGTGGTTGATTGGTTGGTGTTTGGTATGGTGAAGATTGATAAACTTGATTTTGGTTGTTTTGACGTTTTGATTAAGTTTCTCCTTCCTCCACGGTTTTGGTTGAAATTAGGATTGTTTCCTTGGTATCGGTTTTGATTGGTTTGGACATTCGGTTGATTGAAACCCGGTGGTCTCATTTGACTTGCCAAATTGGAAGGTTGGTTTCTTTGGAGAAAATTTCCAACGGCTGCGGTTTGTTGAAATTGTTGGATATTGTCTTGAAAAATGGGAAAATCGTTTCCACCTCGAGTTAACGGACAAAGGTTAAAATGGTGATTTGATCCACAAGTGACACAAACTTCCTCAACTGCTTTGACTGGTGCAGGAGTAACAACTAAAGCTTTCATTTGATTCATCATTTGGTTCATCTTGATGGTCATCTTATCCTCGAGAGAAGCGGCTATTTGTTGCATATCGAAAGAATTATTAGAAGATGAAGAATTAGAAAGAGGAGCATCCGTACTCACTCTTGAATCATTAGCACGACTTCTGGAGTAACGAACTTTTGACTTGCTTTCAATAATCGCTAAACCTTCTTGAGGCATCTTATCTAAGAAATTGCCACCTGCTGCAGAATCTAAGGCATCTTGATCGTTTGAATTCAAAGAATTGTAAAAAGTATCGAGTTGGTGGAGTTCCGAAAAGCCATGGTGAGGACATTGACGAAGGAGTCCTTTAAAACGTTCCCATGCTTCATTAAAGGTTTCGTTGGGTTTTTGGTAAAAAGTAATGATCTCATTCCGATAGTAAGTGGTTTTTGAAGGTGGGAAGAATTGGTTTATGAATTTTGAAACAAGGTCGTCCCATGTGAGAATTGATCTTGGAGGTTCCTTGTCTAACCAATCTCGGGCTTCACCGTCTAGAGAAAAAGGAAAAAGCAAAAGCTTTATCGAAGTGTTCGGAACTTCGGGATGTCTAAACGTTGAAGTGACCTTGTTAAAAAATCGAAGGTGATTGTGAGGATCTTGTCTACCCGTGAATTTGTTACTTTGCACAAGATTAATTAAAGGTTGTTTAAGCTCGAAATTGTTAGCATTAATCGGTGGAACAACTATAGCATCTTCATATCCCTCGATGGGAGCTTGTAACATTTGGGCCATCGTTCGATTGTCGGCCATTGGAACAACGTTTTGTTCAACAATTGGTTCAAAATTTTCAACAACCGGAAGAGTTTGTTGTTGTCGACGTCTTCGAGATTGCGAACGAGTGCGCATAAAAAGAAAAACTAACAATTAAAAAGCAAAACTTTTACACTAATTTTTTTTTTTAACAATGAATTTTAACGGTTACACGAAAGAGACTTAAACCAAATAATCAACTACTTCACGGTAGCTCTCGAAAATTGCTTTTCAAGGTGAGCCGTACTTGGTAGAGACACAAATGGCAAGTGTTAAATCTTTGATTCGATTTGGGAACCAACAAGTTCACCGGAAATTGAAATGATAACACCTCCGTTGAGAATGTTATATTTTGGTATTTTTACCAATTGGTGACTTTTATTTCTTAATTAAAAAGGAAGATTATTTTTGATTTTTTCTATTTTTTTTATCTTTTACTTATATTAAAAAGAAAAGGAAAATATTTTTTACTTTTTATATTTTATGATTTTTTTTTTGAATTTTAAAACAAGAATGAAACTTTCAAGGGTGAAAGGATCTTCAAACCAAATCAACAAACACAAAACGAAGGAATCTTAAACACTAGTCCCCGGCAGCGGCGCCAAAAACTTGGTATGCAGTTTTATACACTATAAAATATATATAAAATATAATACTTCAAAGAGCAATTAAGAAAATTCCCTAAGGAAAATTCACTCTCAAAAATATATATAATATAATATAAAATACGTATATTTAACCGGGCAAATATGATCACCCGGGTCGTTTCCCCAACGACTAGTGAAATTGAATCCTCGTTTAAGTCCGGATTATGATTTGAATAAGAAAATAGATGATTTGATAAGCTATGATTACTAAATAAAAAGCAACAATTAAAAATTGAACAATTAAAGGCAATTAAACATTTAAAACGATTAACGGGAAACAAATATAACGCGACAAATAAGCAAGTTAACAAATTAACTAATTACTGAAAGTAATAAAATGGACATTTAAGTAAAAAATCAAAAGCAATTTAAATCCTAAAATTATAAAATAAATTCCCACTTCTAAATTAATGCTCTAAAGAAAATTTTAGGAAATTAAAAAATATTTTTTTATAGGCTTTTTGGATTTTATTGAATTAAACACTAATTAATCTAAATTAAATCCTAAAAATAGAAATAAATTAAGAAAAATACTTTTTAAGCTACTTAATCCTAAATTACTTAATAAGATGAGTAATATCATTTTTTTTTCACTAATTTTTCTATTTTAAAAGGTTAAAATTAAAAAAAAACTAAAGGTTTGAAAATTAAATGTTTTAAAAAAAAAAACTAAATTTGAAAGTTAATTTTTAACAATATAAAACTTAAACTAAAAATTCTATAAAAATACTTTTTATAAAGAGAAAAAATGCAGAAATTAATTTTATTAAAAAGCCCCTAATTTTAATAAAATATTAAAAACCAATTTATTAATAAACTAAAATCTATTTTTATTTTAAAAACTATTTTTATAAAAACTTAAACTAAAAACTGCCAAAACACAAGGGTTAAAAGTGACAAGACAGAAAGATAAGGGTAGGCGGGGTAAATTTAAAGTTTAATAAAAAACACAAAGTTCGAACCTATGGCAGAAATAGTCCCTTAACCTAGGGACTAACTAGACTAAACTATTAATACTAACGAGGGACTTAACTATGCAATAAACAAGGACTAACTGTGTAACTAAAAACTTAACAGAAACTATAAAATTTGCAAGATAGGCCCCTGAAACATCTAACACCTAACAACCAGCAACCCTTTTTTATATAAATCAGCTTATTAACTTAGCTTTTTAAGAATAAAACTTAACTCTACTTATTTAAAATAAGCTGTATGAGCTTATTAGCTTATAATTCCAACAACTTAGTATTCTACCTCTCTAACTAAATAAACATAGCAATCTTAAGCTCTTGACAGATTTTACTATTTAACAAAATCTACTTATCAAACTATAGCAAATCTAAACAGCTTATTAAGCAATCAGAACAAGAACAAATGTAAAACAAGACTAAGGTGTACTTGGCTTTCCAGCTATGAACAGGAAAGCTTTAACAGCTTATTCTGAGCTTATGGCTTATTCACATAAGCTCATATTGAATCAACAACAATCCTAATCTAACCTATGTGCTAACCAATAGCTCTAAACCCCTTGATAACCTAGCAGCCATCCAATTCCAATAGGTATCAAGTCTTCATCGAATGAACAGCAAACACAAACAAAAAAATATCTTTGACAGATTTCAATGAGACACAAATTAATCTGAAATAAAATCGTTTATTAAATACTTGAAATAAAGTTCTATTTCAATACGAATGAAATTACATTAAATTGAAATTACATAATACTACTAAACAACTCTTGAAATCGAAAAATATAAACTAAAAAAATTAACCACTAAATTATATTCATAAGTGGAAATGAGGGGGGGTTTTATAACCCCAAGCTCGAGCTCACCTCCTTCTTCTCGATCCTTCTATCCTTTAATCTTGGCCCTCCATTTCTTCTCTCTCCTTGATATGACATTTCAATCGTTAGATTGAAGCATGTATAAACCCGGATCAATGATGTGGATAGGGAGTGTGTTAGTTATGTGAGGTAAACAATCACACACGTCACATCACCCAATGAGAATCCTTCTTTCAGCCAGGGTGGAATGGGTTAAGGTTTAATTGAAAGTGATGGATGGGTTAAGGAGTGTGAGAGGGTCATTAACCCTATGGTTAATTTGGGTGTGGGTGAGTGGTTAACGAACTAGGGTTCATGGTGTTCTTGGTGGATTCGGGTGTGTTCATGTGTGTGTGAGTGAGTTAAATTTCATTTGGGTAAAAATGAGTGAATAGTAACTGTTATTAAGTTTATTAACTAACCGGGTAGTGTAGGGTTAAGGGGTCGGGTAATTGGGTTAGGGCTTTGATTGTGATTGGTTGAGAGGTGGATAGTGGGTAGTTTGACCCGGCTTATTTACCCGCGCCCAAATATAACTATGAGATAATTACATTTCCGGCCCTTGTGTTTGGCAAGTACAATATCAAGTTATAATTAACTTTGGGCAAATTGCATATTCAGCCCTTGAACTTATGAAACAATGGAGTTGGGTTTGGTTGACTGAGGTTAAGCTGCAGTTGACTGTAGAAGGCTGAGGCATGATCTCTCTGGCTTCGGCTTTGATTTCTTTAGCTTCTTGATCACTTTTTTTTTTTTTTCATCCGTTCTCGTGTCCGTTTTTGACTGATTTCTTGTGATATTTGACATATCCATACCTGCACACAATAAACTCAGATACAAGCATATTTTTGCCATTTTTGATCCGTTTTGGGTTTATTTGGGCCTTTTTAAGCATAAATAGATATGTGTATTCTACACTTATCAGTGACCTTCTGAGAGAGGTGGTTCAATGGGCTGTTCAAGCACTATCTCAGACCTAGTCTAGAGAGTGTATAAGGTTTTGAAAGCAGATAAACGAACGAATTGTATCTTTAGCTTAAAAGAAATCGTGTAAATAAGGTAAAGATTACAATTATCCAAATTTAGAACCTTATATACTCAGTCAGTTGCGTAAAAACCTCAACGGTAATATTCAAAGAGTTGAAAATCTGTTATTGACCAAACAGTGTAAACGGTAACCCAACAGTACTAATATTAGCCTAGCAGTATTAACTTTTGTCTAGCAGTACTAATATTTTTGCCCATCAGTATTAAGAATTTGCCTGCCAGTATTAACTTTTTCTCCAATAATCATGCAACAACATGCCTCTATTCATCACAAACACACTAGAAATAACTAGATAGACATGTGAGAATTCATGAGGATCCATATTTATGCATAATCCATGAATAGAAGTCAACAACTGTTAACCAAACCAAAATACTACTTTTGTCCCATTACTTCCTAAATTTAACCTCAAGTCATCCCACCAACTTAGTTGGAAGTATAGTTTTTGGCAAACTATCAGCCATCAACGGATTTGATGATTCTTTACCAGTTGTCGTTTGCCCTGGAATAGCCAATTCTTTCTTGTCTGTTAGACATGGTGAATTGATTACCATTTGTTGTGTGGTGAACAACCAACACTGAAAAGACATTCATGCGATCAGCCATATCCTCCCCTCAAATAAAACTTCTATCAGCAACACCAATACATATGTACACAGCAGTACTAACTGATCCTGGCAGTACTAACTTTTGTACCAGCAGTACAAAGTTTTACCCAGCAGTATCAACAGAGCCCAGCAGTATTAAGTAACTTGGCATCATATTTACCCTCCAGTGCTAACTCAAACCTCATTTGTGTATAATCCTCTGTTCCCCTTAATCCATGCTTCAGGGATTAAGCATACCAATGCTTGCAATCAAAAACTAAAACCTAGTCACATCAAAGGCTTTAGTAAGAAGATCTGCAACATTGTAGTCTGTATGTATCTTGACCATTTCAATCAACTTTTTCTCATAGGAATCTCTAATGAAATGATGCCTAATCTCTATATGCTTTGTTTTTAGAATGGTAGGCAGGATTCTTGACAACACAAATAGCACTCTCATTGTCAACATGAATCTTTGTCTGCATAAAATTATATCCATAATCCAACATCTGATTATGGATCCAAAGCACTTGACCACAGCAGTGAGAAGCAGCAATATATTCAGCTTCAGTAGTTGAATTAGCCACCACAGTCTGCTTTTTACATTGCCAAGAGATTAACCTTGAACCAAGAAATTGACAACCTTCTGTTGTAGATTTCCTGTCCAAACTGGCACCTGCATAGTCACTGTCTGAAAAAGCTTCCAATATAAAAGGAGAGTCCTTAGGATACCAAAGGCCTAATTTGGGTCGACCTTTTAGGTATCTAAAGATCCTTTTTACTACATTCAAGTGAGAAACTTTTGGTTGAACTTGAAATCTTGAGCATGCACAAACTGAGAACATAATATCTGGTCTAGAGGATGTAAGATACATCAATGACCTAATCATTGACCTGTATAAATGGATATCAACATCCTCACCATCTTCATCTTTTGTCAAAGCCTTGTTGGTTTCCATAGGAGTACTGGTTGTCCTTATACTAGAAAAACCAAATTTCTTCAAGATTTCACCAACATACTTGTCCTGACTAATGAAGATCCCATCCTCTTTCTGCTTGACTTGTAAACCCAAGAAGAAAGTGAGCTCTCCCATTGAACTCATCTGGAACCTTTTGTGCATTATTTGCTCAAAATCTGTACACAAAGACTTTTTAGTGGAACCAAAGATGATGTCATCTACATATACTTATACCAGTAGAATATCACCCTTGACTCTCTTTATGAACAAAGTCTTGTCAATTTGTCCTCTGTAGAATTCATTGTCCAGAAGATAGGTAGAAAGAGTCTCATACCAAGCTCTAAGAGCTTGGTGTAGCCCATATAGGGCTTTCTCCACCTTCTAAACTTTTTCTAGAAATTCTAGATCCACAAAACCTGGAGGTTGTCTAACATATACCTCCTCTTCAATAGTACCATAGAGAAAGGCACTTTTGACATCCATCTGGTACACATGAAAATTCATGAATGATGCATAGGCAAAAAATAACTTGATTGCTTCAATCCTAGCAACGGGAGCAAAAACCTCATCATAATCAATGCCTCCTTCTTGTTTGTATCCTTGTGCTACCAGTCTGGCTTTGTTTCTGACTACTATACCCCTTTCATTTTTCTTATTTCTATACACCCACTTTATACCAATAACCTTCTTGCCATAAGGTAGGTCGACTAGTGTCCAAACCTTTTGAATCTTGAACTGAAGCAGCTCTTCTTGCATTGCTTCAACCCAACTTTTATCATCAAGGGCTTGAGCTATTTTTGTGGGTTCTTGCTGAGAGAGAAAACAGGCAAATAAGCAGTTCTGGAAATCTTTATGATTTGTCTTTTTTTGTTTTTGGATGTAGCTAATCATAGCATGTTCTTTAGAACTCTTCTTTGTCATGCCCCTTGTTTGTACTGCTGATCTTGGATCTCCAATTATTTAATCTTTAGGATGAATAGAGTGTACTCTAGTTGAGGGAATAGGATTGAAAACAGTTGAAGGTTCCATGTTGTTAAAATCAGCCTCTGCCCCCATAACTTGATCAGCATAAGGAGAATTCTAAGTGTCCAAATCATCATCATCATAAGCACTGCCAAAAATGCCAGTATTTTGAACTTCAGTAGTATCCTCCAAATTAGGCATGAGAGGATCATCTGGAAAGGATCCACCAAGAGGAACAAATGATGGTCCAACATCATTAGAAGTTCTTGGTGCACCAGCAACATTAACTGGTGTGCTAACAGTATTAAAACTGTTAGTGCTGCTAGCTCTAGTAGTCTTCCTTGAAAGATTCTGTCTGTTGCATTATGCTTCAAACTCTTTTCTAACAGTATCTGATTGCTCTTTGGCCTCCTTCTCTTGATCCATTATCTTATCAAGAACATTCTTCAAGGTTTGTTGATTCTCATTTGCTGGTTTTTATACAGGCTTTTCACCAGCAGTATCATCAGTTGTATCATCTTCATCTGTTCTCTCGGAGCTCTTGTTGATTGAAGAGATAGAAGGCCATAATAGGAACACGATATATTGTTGAGTAGACACATTCTTTTCATCAGATTGTCCAGCATCAACATTTTTCTTCAAACCTGTATTACCATTAGTTTCTTGTGGACCTGCATTTTTGTTAGATTGATTCCCTGCAGTAACTAGTTGATAACTCATAGAGTTTGTTAAGGAATCAATATCAAAAAGCAGTTAGGTCCTTGTCCTACAACATTTGATTTATTTTCAAGAAAGTTAACATGCAGATTCTTTTCAACTTTTCTGGTTTGAGAATTAAATACCCTAAAGGCTTTGCTATTTACAGAGTACCCAACTAAAAACCCTTCTTCGGCATTCCTATCAAATTTGCCTAAAGGGTCTAGGGTATTTAAGATAGTAACAAAACATCTAAAAGGTCTCATGAAACTTATGCTTGAAGGTCTGCCAATTATAAGTTCATAGGGTGTCTTGTTATGAGGCTTTGTCACTAAAACCCAATTTAGAACATAACAAGCAGTATTAACTACTTTAGCCCAAAATATAGTAGGTAGAAGTGAGTCTGCTAGCATAGTCCTAGCAGCCTCAATCAGAGTCTTGTTCTTTCTCTTAGCAACTCCATATGGAGTTCTGGCAAAACTAAATTCCCTTTTATCCCTTTTAATCCACATAATTCATTCATTTCCCTATTTTTGAATTCTGTCCCATTATCACACCTGATTACTTTAACCTTATGGTTTAATTGGTTTTCTATTTCTGTTATAAATCTCTTAAGAATCCTATTAGTCTCATCCTTAGAGGCTAAGAAGAAAACCCAGCTAAACCTGCTAAAGTCATCAGTTATTACAAGGCAATATGTCGTATGGTTGATACTCCTAATAGATGTTGGACCAAATAAGTCCATATGCAACATCTATAAGGGTTGGCTGATAGAGCTTACAAGTTTGGCCTTACAGGAGGCTTTGTGTTGCTTTCCCTTTTGACAAGCAACACAAGTATGGTCATTTTCAAAAATCTTTAAAGGAATACCTCTTACAAGGTTTCCCTTCACAAGTTTATTCATTGTTTTAAAATTCACATGACCCAGCATCCTATGTCATAAATTAGACTCATCAATT
>BQNB010042994.1:0-27522 GCA_026074375.1 Tanacetum coccineum | reverse complement strand
GTGTTTAAATGTTTTAATCTGGATAACGGGTCAAAATGGGTAATTTTTATAAAATTTTATATTAGTCAGAATGGGTTAAAATGTAGTAAACTGAGATTTTGTTGTTTAAAATGTTAAGGCGTCATCCTAATGAACGTTTTGGTATAAAAATCAAGTTCTAACTCCTAATAACGAGATCTACACACTAGGTAGAAGTCTGGTAATTATTGAGTTGAAATTCCGCAATTGGCCATCTAGCGCAGAATTCTGAGTAAACTTGCGCACTTATTTACTTAGTCGTCCTAAAAGCTTTTCTGGATTTTCTTGATTCTAAAACTAAGTTCGGCGAGTCTACTTTCAAACGAAGAAAACCTCGTGGATTTTCAGTAAGTGTAAGTTAGTCAACTTGAATTTGCAAGATGGGTTGTCGAAACTATAAATCTGTCCAGAATTTAGGTTGTAAAGATGTGGTAAGCTGACTGATCAAAACTTAATATTTTTCGACGAAATTTAAACTATAGCATGTCCATAATATGTGTGAGCTACTGTACTTTTCCCAGAATTTTCTGTATAGTCTAAGGGGGTCTGATGGTGTTAAACTTTTGCAAAGTCCAGCAGGTCCTGTTTCGAACACTTTGGGTTGTGGTAATTTTTTTTTGAAAAATAGTAAGACTTGTAAAACCTTCATGGGAAAAATACAAGGGGTTTAGAACATGTTGAGGTAGTTAGGAATGGATTTTGGGTAGTCGTTTGAGGCCGTTTAGTACTTCTTTAAAATTCATCGAGTGACTAGGAAAATTGGTCGAAAGGGGTTAAAAGGCTAAGTGAATTAAGACGCACACATGGATTCTATAATATAAGATTATACATATGTCGAAACATTTATTTTTCTTTCTTTCTCGTGCTTTTGCAACTTATGCATTTTCTTATAAGTTATAACGTCCAAATTCGTAGAGTGCCTTCTTATATAATGTTGTCTATACGAATGCTAAATCGCTTCTCAAGACGTTGTGAGTGACACAATTGTCTCTCAACCTTCTTTATGGCACCGTGTGCGTGGCACAATGGATTCTCTTATTTCGAGACATTGTGAGTTATATGATTATCCCCGAAACTTTTTCGCGACTATTGCTTCGTTCTCTTTTGATGATATTGAAATTCGACATAGATTTTCGATCCTATTGGTTATTTCGCTATTCGTTAGATCGTTCGCTTCGTACTTCTGAAACGTATATGTCATCACGTAATCTGTCGCATGGAGACATGTCGACTAAATCAAACCCTCCTTTAACATGTCGCCTTATAACCTTCATTTCCTTTGGAAAAGTACTACTAACATATTCTCGCGTAATGTGTCATCTGGGAATGTCTACTTCTGAAACTCTTGAATAAAATTTGTGAGTATGTGTTTTGATTCTTTTGTATTAACCTCTACCCAATAAGTGTTAAATCTTTGATTCTGGAAATACATGAGTTTTTATGTTTGAAAGTGTGTTAAATAACTGGGCATGGCTTGGTATAATGGTTTGGAGGAATTAAAGTGGCATTGGGTTGAATTTTGAAACGAAGTTTTTATGGCCACTTGAAATTTAAAAATTTATATATATAAAAAAAACTTAGCACTCATTAATTTTTAAGTTTGCGCAGAACTTAAAAGGACAAAATGGTTATTTTCAGGTTCGTTTCGGCCTTCAACCGAAACATAAAATTCTTCGAATTATCATTTTACATGTTCATCAAAGGAGGCTAAAGTTAAAAATAATTTACGACGGGTCAAGACCAAAGTCAACATTTAGGAAAATTTTATATATAAAAAGTCGAAATGAATTCAATGAGAATATAAAAACATGGTTTAGTTGCCATAGGATTCGTTTAAGTCTAAATATGGAAACTTTTATATATATGAATGTAACGACGGGAAATATTTAACATACCAATTTACCCTATTCTACCAAATCTGTCATTTTTCATGATTTTACCGCTTACTCGATTTTTTTTTTCAAAAATGGTAACCTTCTAAAAATAAGAACTTTTCAAAATAATAACGTAACTTAATTATAGGTGGAAATTCCATTACTAGAGTATTTTAATAAATGCGTTTCTATAGTTAATAAACTACAATCAATTCTTTTAATCGTATTCTTCATCTTTGTGTGAGTTGTTATCATATGAATGGAAAATTTATCTTTGTTGTTGTTTCATTGCCGTGTTTCTTGGTCCCTGACACATTATACACCATTCTTCTTCGTTACTTCATGTGAATTGTGAGAATCATACCGCCGAGAAGTCAACTTCTAAAGTTCTCACCTTACACTCATTTCTTTTGAACGTTGCTATACATTAATACCATCAATGCTTACATCTATCTACTATTAATGTGATCGAATCGTTCCTTAGTTGCAACGACAAATTCGGCGAATGACACTCTATAGCTTTCTGATTCACGGTCTTCTAGGACATATGACTCTTCATGTCCATATCCTCTGACTACTTTTATGTTGTTCGGACATTCTTTATACTTGATCTATCGCCATTGTAAACAACCCTGATGTCTCTTACATTTATTCTCTCTGATTATTCTTATTCTTGTTTTAGTATCCTTTACGCTTGCGGTGATCTACTGTTTAAAAACCATTTTTGGAAAAATGTCTTTATATAGGGCGTTATGTTAAACCGAAAAATGTTTTATCCTTTTCGAAAAATTAATTAAGTACCATCTTGTAGATCTTACTGACTTAGCTTCGTGAATCATTTATTTATTTTAAAAATAATAATAATAATAATAAAATAAACAAATAAATAAATAAATAAATTTATGTATCATCAAATCATCTATAACATTCCTTACATCAGTGTTTATCTTTTGGTCCGAATTATACGTTCATGAACCGTTAGAAATGAGACGACAATCAGGTATAACATGTTTATTTAAAAACCTGAAAGTCTGCCTTTTTTTTATCCCAGCTTTAATATGCCCATTAGGCTTATGTGCACAAGAAAGCGACCATAATGGTACGTTGTGGATCTCTTCACTCTTATATTTTGTAGCACTTTCATGCCTTTTGTTCTTATTTTGCACATTTCATTAATAAATTTTGTAGGTTTCTGAGCCATTAAGAGCCATGGTCATGGGAGCTCCCCTTTGGGATGCTCGACATCAGAATTACGATTGCTCGGTGTTACGACATAATGCGCTAAGGCCTAAGTAGCCAAAGCAAAGGTGTTTATTTGTTACTGTAACACATTTTAATATTAAAAATTGCAACTTTGATATCACCCTTCAAATGTTGTAGGTCATTGAGCTTTCTAAACGACAGAAAAAAGTGATTGAGGGAACTGCGCATCCAATTTTTATAGCTAGACTTGAGGCAGCTCAAACAAAATTGCAATATATAAAGTCCAACATGGAAACTTAGAGAAAAGAAATTGCTTCATCAATGGTTTCAATGGAACCTTGATAGCAACAAAGGACACTACATAGGCTTATATCAAAGGTAAAGCTTCTCCTGTTAATGGTTTGAGTGAATTCTACATTTTATGGTTCATTCACTTTGTTGTCTGAAAAACATATTTTTTATAGATTTAATTAGAACAAGGGCTTATCATAAAAGCTTGCTCAAATTCATGATCACATTGAAGTAGAGGTATGCTTATGTGCCATTAAACTTTACAAAGGTGTTCTTATTTGGATTTTTTGTTGACATACCAGGTATCAAAGTGACAACGAATTGACCACTATACTCTAAGGTGGGTTTGCTCAATTCCACTATTTAGATATTTTTTTCTCCCTGCTATAATGTCTATTACATTTAAGAAGTAGACATAAGGTTGCTGCTAATAAATTAATAAAAGATTTGTTTGGGTTATCTTTTTACTATGTATCTAGAATCTTATAGCATACAAATAACATCTTTTTTTTATGAATGCAGATTTTGAAGCTTGACTTTGTGATTATATGTGATAAAAGCTCAAAATGCTTTTTGCTGTTAATTTGAGGCACACATAGTATCAAAGATACACTGCCATTAGCAGTTGGTGCTGTTGTTCCTTTTCATAAGGTATTGGTCAAAAGTCCACCTCAACAAGCCACAATTAGTTCTTTTGAATTTCATATATAAAAAGTACTTTGAATATCTTTATTTTCTTAACAGTTCATGGCATGGTGTACGTAGTATTAGGAAGCCTTAAAGCTGCAAACTTTTCTTGACATGGCTGAAGATGATGGTAATTACTAATTACTCATATTATTGATAAAGTTTTCTTTAAATTTAGATTTATTTGATATATGTTCATTATATTATAATATATTCTTCAATGTTATGCTGTTATAGAAAGGGCAAATGATACATTATTCAGTACTCCTCTATCAGAACTAACTTGAAAACCCAAAACAACACGAATCGATAACTCAGTCTTTAAAAAACCTCCACCTCAGACAACCGATGCTAATAGTATCGAAATGTCAGAAGATCTAAAAACCCGTATAGAATCAAACAGGTTAAAGGAATTAGAAACACCATTTGAATATTATTTTGAGAAGAATTTTTTGATACCACAGTCACCACGATTCATTCAGTAAACCCTTAATTTTCGTCTTACAAAAGAACTCATCCTACTTCTTCAGTGATGATCACGAACCCGAATGCTAATATCCTTGTGCAATGCAACCACATCCTTCATGATTGGGTGGTTGCCATGATGTGGGATGATGCATAGAAACAATACTGCTGGTATAAGCTGCATTTCGTTCATCTGGGGATCGACCGACCTCTCAGTTTAAGATAAGGTTGTAAGTTAGGAGTTAGGACCCAATAGCATGTTCACGGCTTTAAGATCGATGATGGCAAGCATGCAATCGTGATGTGGATACGCAAGTACATGAGCCACACCCAATAGAATGCTGGACCTAACCTCCCACTTAGCTTCTTTCCCAGCACCATGAAGAAGCAAGCTCAAGCTTCCATTAGGATATTAATAGTAAAACACAATTTTTATCGTCTGATTTAAACCCAAACGAATGATGTTTTTATGTCTTGCTGGAGTGCTAGACTCAGTGTCAAGTTAGCACAACAATTTCTTAACTCACACATTCTGCTTTGGAAACACACAGTGAAGGTACACTATTTCTTTTTAACATAATGTCTGAGCTATGGCTGTAAAGGCGCTGAACCAGAGCTTGACTTAATCATACGTATTTGGCTAATGTAGAACTCAATTTGATAGCCTCACGCGTATTATTCATTTGGCTTTATTTTAGTTCAATTGTTGTGTTACATTGCGTGGTTTGACATACTTTGTGTACGCAGGTTTACAACACTTCTAAAGGATTGATCATGCTGGAATTCTACAAGGAACCTTAAGTTGTGGATGAGTTTATTGATGTCTGGTGAGTATGATTACCTATTTACCTTATAATTCCTGTTGTGGCACCAGGACATTTGGCGACACCAAATCCTACAATAATCCCTACCCATACATATTAATACCAGATGATCACCGAGGTTAGACCCCTAAATATGCACAGATTATTGTTTTGTTGTATTTTAGCACACACTTGTGGCTTGAGGCGTAGGGGTGTCACTTCCACAGCAATAAAAACGTTTGTCAGAGGAATCGGTATCACCAGAAGGTTGTCATTTGTTAATTTATTTTTAAGCACGATAGCCAATATATGTGTACGTAGCTGTTTTCATTGGTGGATGACTAATTACTTTATGTGTGCTATGCAGTGATGGTAGTATGATACGTTCAGAATGCCTTGAGTCCCATGTACGGGACGAATTGAATAAAACAGCTTCTCGCACTATGGTCGTGCTTCATCCGCTTAAGGTTTGCATATTTCGTAATGTCTGTTACATAGTTTTATTATTTGCTATTCAAACATAACGTTAAGCTTTATATATTTTACGTTTTCATCACTAATTTTAAGCCTTTTTGACTATAGGTTGTTATTACTAATCTTGATGCCGGTTTAGTAGTAGATCATGATGCAAAGAAATGGCCCAATGTTCCAGACGACGACGCATCTTCACACTACAAGGTTGAGTGTTGGCAAAACTATCGACTTTGTATGTTTCATATGGTGGATGTTATTAATAAATTAATTACAACATTGTTTTCCTTTAATCTTTTCTCATGTCCCTTTTTCAAATTGGTCTATATCGAGCAAAATGACTTTGGATTGAAATATTCAGAAGACTACAAAGGGCTTGCTCCTGGAAAGTGCGTAATCTGATATCATACTGTTTCAGTACATTTACATATTAATGGGTTGATTTGGGATGTGTTTGTATTTCAAAATGATAATTTAAAAACTTGCATAAGAGAACAAGTTGACAGTCAGCTAACGTCTGTTTTGAATGCATATAGATATGCATTTCTTATCAAGTGTACTAAAGTGGTGCGTTCCGAAGACAAAAAAACTGTTGTCTAGATACATGCGGAATATGATCCTGATAAGAATACTATACCAAAGGCAAGTCAAAGTCAAACTGACATACTTTGCCTTCTTTCCCTCTAAATAAATGTACGCTTGGCAACGCTATTTATTCAGTTTTTGAAAGGAAACTTCGTTATGCAGGGGATTTTGGGAAACTTCATTGGGTTGTAGAGCCATCTCCTGCAGTCGATCCATTGAAGGTGGAAGTCAGACTGTTTGATAATTTTTTTTAAACATAGGTTGGTGATTTTCATTTACTGACAATTTGTTTTTATACGAGTTAATGTAAGCGTTAAACTAATCAACTGATATTATGAAATCAGAATCATTGAGAACTGGCTTTGAAGATTTGAACCCCGAGTCCAAAGTGGTTATACCATGCGCATATGGAGTACCCTCTCTCAAATTTGTTGAGGTTGGAGACACGTTCCAGTTTGAAAGGCGTGGTAAGTTCTAAAAATGATCACTTTCGTATAAACTCTTCTGTAATGAATACATTTTTCTTAAATCTTTTTATATTTTATTTTATGGCAGGATTTTTTGTGGTTGACAAGGATCAACACCTGAAAAGCTTTTATTCAACCGTACAGTTGCATTACCATCCACATATAAGCCTGGAAGCAAGTGAGTGCTTCAACAGAATTTATAGAATACGAAAAAGCTTGTCTCCAATATGTTATCTCATATTGATGTTTAAAAAATGAAAGACAAAACAAGGAAAAGCTTCTGTCTTTTAATTTAGAAATTTAGGACTCGACTTTTTATTACATACCAGGAGTTGAATAAGACTTGGGATTTCCATTGTCTTTTTTCAAAGGGTTATGAATTAAGTTTGGTGTCACGAGTAGACTACACGATTAAGGTAAGGTTACTTTCATTGTATAATTTGTTTGATGTTGTCGGCTAACAATTCTATCGTTTTTTACTGGATACAATAATAGAGCACATCGATGATCGATACTGTACGTTACGTGTTGAGGAGGTATGTGTATGTCGTTCTTTATTTGTATGTACCAGTCATAGTATTTTTGGAGAAGTTTTTGGTTTAAATTGCAATGTTCGCTTGATTCGGGGAAAGCCTAATCAAGGTACGTGAGGTTTAAGAAAAAGAAGGAAATAGAAAAGTAGAACTAATTATGTGCTTATCGTAATTGAAATTAGAACCCATGACATATTTAAATTTTCGTTGTTGAGCATGCTTTGCTTATTCATGAATCATTAACTTTTTCTTAATAACTATTATGATTTTTATTTTTCGAAAGCATAACTAGAGTATACTGGTCTTTTAATCATGTTTTTATTTTTTTAATAAAGCGGCATAATGGACTTGTTTGCGTTGGTATCACGTAATGGACATGGCGGAGAAGAAGGCATCACAAGGACACTGTCCTTGCATTTCACCGCTGCAAGGTATCAACTGCTTAGACCCTTAGCACTATTTATCTCATTTTTTAATCCAATTTTGGTCTTTAGTTTTCTAATGGTTCTTGATCATGATACATGTTCATTCTGTTATAACCATGTGAAATCATATACAGCTTGCATATGCTGCCAACATGTGGAACGAAGCCTTAAGAGGCATGGTACTAAGGTCTGCTCTACTTTTCCTTGAATTGGACATGTTATTCGGGTGTTGACTTTATATGTAAAGACTGGAAAATGGGTAGGTTGGACATGGGGTCAAATCGATTTGGATAAACAATGGTAGTGGGGATAATGGGTTTGGATAGACAATAGTACTTCAAGTAGGCATTGGGCGAATTTAATTGATCTGCCAATACTTTCCCGTGTAAATTTTATTTTTTTCCAATAAAGGCAAAATGGTACTTTTATAGGAAATTATTGAGGTCTCGGAATGTTCATAATATAATAAAAAGTTGACTACAATTATAAATCACTAAGGTTATGCACGTGCAATGGAGATTGTTATGATGAAATAGTAGGTATTGTTATAACTGCTTAAGGATCCACAGATTGGGCACACTTCATTATGAGTATAAAGGCCTTTTGTTGGATTGAATCATATAACCATCTCTTTGGTCCACACTTGACCGATTTTGCCCAGGTATTTATCTTATGCCAGCTTTTATTATAAGTTGTCAATAATAATACCAAGATTTCTTTTGGGATGCCTTGCATGAACCTGCGGATATATGCTAAGAGTCAAATGAGTATGGCTTGATAATTATGTGTGCAAATTAAAACCTGTTTGCATGAGGGGCAAACGATACTAGGACATGAATGCCTTAGTAGTTAATGGTTTGTTTATTGCTAATGTCTCGAGTTTGGAGTTATACTAACTTATGCTTTATTATTCAAAGTTTCAATTTTGGAGTTATACTAAGTTATGTTTTTTGTTAAACATTGTAGGGGATAATACTTGGCTTTCGCAACATGTTTTAAGGATACCGGTATCCAAAGTGGGGGGATCTCATACTTATGCAAGTATTATTTGATCATTCGTTAACGTACGTCACAAAAACCATAAGTTTATTCATCAGTTGTGTGGTGAATTGCACAAGGTTACATGGATTTCTAACCCGTAACCAAAGGATACCAAGAAGGGGTTTTCTTTTAACTACACCAACAGTAATTCAAGTGTTAAAATTGACAATGACAATTACTAAGAGCCAAGGCCATACACTATCAATGGTTAGCTTGCTTTTAACAAAGACGGTTCTCTCACACAGACAGTTATATGTCACAGTGTTAAGAATTAAACGAAAAAGAGGAATGAAGATTCTATGTTTACACAAAAACGGCAACCATTAGAACTGAACGACAAACATTGTCTTAAAAAAAGTTTTATGAACCGAACCCGCCCGTCGGGCGGGTTATGTTACTAGTATATATATATATATATATATATATATATATATATATATATATATGTGTGTGTGTGTGTGTGTGTGTGTGTGTGTTAAGTGAAATCGTAATTATAAAGTAAAAATGTTTATAATTATGCCTTTAGTAAAAATGACATAACTTTGTTTTTAAGCTCGATTTTGTACCATTAAGCTTCAACACTTAGTTGCACATACTTTACATCAATTATATCTTATGTCTTACATATATAAAATCCATTAGTTCATACTTTGCTCATGTGAGTCCAAGATAACAAGTTTAACATGTTTATTTACATCATTTTCATTTGCAACTTATTAAGTTAACATAAAAACCCTAATTTGCACTTATGCATGTTCATACTTGTAGGTCCAACCCTAGATAGATCTTCAAGCCTGTTAAGGTTGCAGAGTACTTATGTAATCACAAGCAACTCTAAGAGAGACTCTAACAAATAAAACTATTGTTTACGCAGAATATAAACAAAAGAGTTAAATAAGAATTACTCAAACAGTGATCCTCTATGGATCTTTTCTATTAACAATAAAAGTGTTTTTCGAATTTTCGCTGTAATATAATAACCGACCATTTTTATTACCACTTGAACAATAAAGTTCTTAAACTTTAGCATTAGAAACCACTAATCTTTGATCTAAAAAAAATAAATATGAGAAACATTAATAAGATAAAGAGACTTAAAAATGAATATTTTTATTTAAAAAAAATAGAACCTCTGTAGCTTACTAAGATAAAACAAGAGCGAATTTTAAAAGAAAGTTTATAGAAAAAAAAAGTGATTAAAGAAGATAAAAATGAAGATTAGGCGGATAAAAAGCAATAAACTAAAACATTAACATAAATACTTCAGATTAATAAAACATAAACATAAACTAATAATGATTAAAATCTTACTTGAACAAAAGTTTAACATAAATTTTGGAGACTACAACTAAATAAATGTAAATCTATAAAATGCGGAGTACAAAAAAAAACTAAGAAGAAGAATGAGATGAAATGGAATATAGTGTCTTGTTTTGTTCTCGTACTGAAACCAAAACAAAAGAAAACTACAATGATTTGAAAATGATTATATTATGATTATTCTAATTCTACTCTAATGAAAAAAAACGATCTAATGAAAGAAAAAAATGAATTCTGGTGCGGCTGGTGTTACTTTAATCTATCCTAAGCTATTTTACTCCTAAAACAAATTGACGACTAGAAAAAGACAGAAATAAGCAGTAAATAAGCAAAACATTAAATAAGCTATAAAAAGAAAATGAGAACTTACTTTTTATTGAATAATCTTAGGAGTACAATGCTTGGAAGAGTAACAATGCTTATAACAAAGCGTAAAACAGAGAATTTAACATAATTGCAGTAAAGTAAAATGCTGAAAAAATATATAAGATGTCTTCTTTGAATGAAATCCTCCCTATTTATAGGGAAGTCTTGTGCATTATGTGAGGTAAAAACCCCTAAGGCTTTGAATTCTTCTCAATCATGCCATATTTGCTTATGGAAAGCTCTAATCACCATTAAAACGTGCATTGAATGCCTTGACTTTCCCATAATTTTTGAAACCACTCATTTATTGCTTTGACATTTCTCATTTAATTTGATTCTGCACATTAATTGTTTTGACCTTAATGTGCTATTTTTTCTCATATTTTATTATACTTTCAAATAAAGATGAAAGCTAGTAACGGGCGTTAGTGTAGGGACTAACGATGTCATGGCTTGAGGACTAACGATGTGATATGTTTTTGGTGTGGAGACTAACAGTCGTTAACTCCTTATTTGGGCTTCTTTCTTGGGCCGATTCTTTTTATTATTTTGGGCTTGGTTCTTTTTCTTGTGTTTGGACCGATTTTCTTCATAATTTGGGCCGGTCTTGGCCCATTAAGATGCATACGCCTTTGGCTTCAGTTTTCCACGCTCTTTCCATTCTCGTGCTCGGTTTTATCCGATTTTTGCCTTGTTTTTGTCTTTTTGTGAATATCCGTCACCTGCACAGTACACAACGCAAAACAAGCATATATTTGGCATTTCTATTTTTTGTTATTTAAGCTCGTTTTATTGAGAAAAAAATATGTGTATTTAAGCACATACCAAATCCCCTCATACTAAAATATTGATGTGTCCTCACGCAATGAAATAAATCCATGTTTAGAAAACCAAAAATTTTAACCCCCTTAAATTAAATACTTTGAAAAGGAGCAAAGTGTAAAATTAAAAGGGATTAAGAAATTACTAGTTTTTTAAACACTCCCTGTTTTTACCATTTTCTTTCTTGCACACATATTTTTCTTATTTTCCATTATATACAACATGCTTGACTTTCATTATTGATCATAACATTTAAGATCACTGAATAAGAAACACCGCAATCCTAAGGTGCCCTAGAAGGATAAATTCATCATCCTTGATTTTTCACTTATTCCCAAACTAAGCTTAAAAACGAAATCATTGTTAATTACAAGTTGGGATGCTAACACTACTCTTATTTGCAATTTGTGTAGAACTTTTCCTCCCGACAGATATTATACATTAAGGTGTGTGTGCTCAGTTCGAATTTTAACCATCCAATCCACGTTTTTAGATAGTTATAACCTTTCCAAGTTTCACGTTCCACTTTTAGTTATATGAATTCAAAGGTGAGATTGTCCCATGTAGCAACATTTCTTCTCGGCGCATCCCAACCTCGTCGGCTAAGTGACCGGGCTTTTGACACCCCACAAAGAATAATTTGTCGAGACTCTCCGACTTTTGAACCCTTTACTAAAAATTTTCCGTAAAACTTAGTAATTTTATAACTTAAAGCAAGCTAATTCCTCCAAAATCAAGACATTGTAGGTAAGTTAATTCTTTTAGAGTGACTTTCTTCTCGGAACCTCCCGACCTCATCGGTCAAGTGCCCAGGCTTTTTGACACCCCACAGAGAATACTAATCATAATTAACAAACGTTTGGTTTCAAAATTTTGTAGGGATTAACAAGTTTAAGTTTAAAAGAATGTTTAAATTTTAGAAAAAGCCATTCTCCCTTTATTTATTAAGCAACATATACTAGCAACATTATTATATTTTTCACATCATTTTCATTTTATCATCATTTTTTTTCATTTTTCAATTTTTTTTTGCAACATTTCATATTTACACAGTATACCGGGAAAATTTCTTTTTAGAAAATAAAAACATATTTTGATCAAAAACTCTTATTTATCAATTCATCGATAAAGCTTTTTACTCTGAAAACGTTGATCTTAACGGACTTTTAAGAGTGGTAAAACTCTAACTTGTCTTTCAAAAAGAGCACGTATTATTAGTCATTTTAGAAGCTACTGGGAGAAAAAGCCACAAATTACACTTATGAGCTTTTAAGATTTCCAACTAATCCTTGCTTAGCATTCCAACTTATATTTAACTCTATCATTTTTTGTTCTTCGCAAATTTAAAATCTTTAATAAAAAGATCCGCGAATGCTTAGCCAAATAAAATTAAGCTTTGCATATTTAAAGTCATTTATGGAAACTTGCAAAATCTTGGCCTTTTGAGCTAGAATTCGCATTTTAAAGCTTCTTGTATAAAAGACTAGCAAAAACTTATACATTTATAAAGGTTAAGGGAGTAAGCTAGATCTCAACATGCTCGGTCAAGTCAAAAATTATTCTTATTCTCACCAGCGAAAAGTCAACATTTGTGATAAACACTTATTTTATTTATGCAAAACATTTTTTTATTATATTTTCTTGGTAAAACGGGATTACGTGAAAGACATAGACAAATGCAAGTGAGATAAAATTGATAGATTCCCTCCTCATACTAGAACGATACATTGTCCTCAATGTGTGGGGGTTGCCAACCCCCCCCCCCCAAAATAACAAAGTATATTCCTAAAATAAAAGGGAATCTCACATAAATCTAAAGCCGTTTATTAATTATGCCAAAGATTAAACGTTAGTCAATAAGATCAAGGATATAGGATTCCTAAAATATGCATGCAAAGGAATAAAGACTGAGTGAGCGTTGGACAAAACCACGAGCATAAGAGTCTTCATAATCTGGGGAATCCTACCAATCACCACAGACAACAAAAACACGAGATTGGAAGAGGCAAGCCTCCTCACGTTACACTTATTAGAAAATAGAAAGAAGACAGAAACACGGGTTGCCTCTCGAGAATGGCTTTGTTTTTGTTGACCGAGTCACGAGCTTGACTCGACCCCGAATTTAATTGCCATAGGGAAGGTTTGGAGATCCGGGACAACCATGGGTGGTATGTCCCCTCCAAAGTAATGTTTAAGTCTATGACCGTTCACCTTGAAGTTATGTCCGTTGGTTGAAGATAACTCAACGGTACCATAAGGGAAAACTTGGGTAACGGTGAACTGTCCAGTCCAGCGGGTCTTAAGCTTGCCCGAGAAAATCTTTAATCGAGAATTGAAGAGAAGGACTCGATCACCGACGTTGAAAACGCGGTTCCTGATTTTAGAGTCGTGAATCTTCTTCGTATTCTCTTTGTAGGTTAAAGAGTTCTCGTAAGCTTGATCACGAAGTTCATTAAGTTCATTTATTTGAACATTTCGGTGATCACCCGCGGTCTTAAGGTCGAAATTGCAGTGCTTCAAGGCCCAATATGCCTTATGTTCAAGCTCAATTGGAAGATGACAAGCCTCTCTGTAAACAAGCTTGTAAGGAGTGCACCCGATGGGTGTTTTAAATGCGGTACAGAAGGCCCATAATGCATCTTCCAACTTATCAGACCAAGAAGCACGGTTTTCACATATGGTTCTTTCTAATATACGTTTCAAACCATGATTTGAAACCTCCACTTGCCCACTAGTTTGTGGATGATACGCGGTAGATATTCGGTGGGTAACCCCATATTTAAGCATGACCTTGCGAATTGGTCATTGCAAAAATGAGTACCGCGATCACTAATAATAGCACAAGGAGTTCCAAAACGGGCGAAGAGAGATTTTAAGAACTTGCAAACAACTTGGGCATCATTACTGGGGAGCGCTTTTGCTTCCACCCATTTAGACAAGTAGTCTACTGCCACGAGGATCTACTTGTTCCCTCGAGAAGACGAGAACGGGCCCATAAAGTCGATGCCTCATATGTCAAATATCTTGCAAACTTGAATTGCATTTTGAGGCATTTCATCACGTTGTGAGATTTTGCCTTGACATTGACAAGTGTTACACCGTGTGACCAAGTCATGGGCATCTCGATAACTCATCAGCCAATAGAAGTCGGAATCAAAGACTTTTTTAGCGGTGTAGTTGGCACCATGATGTCCCCCGGTGGGTCTATTGTGGCAGGCCGTAAGGATATCAATGGCTTCTTGGCCGTATACACACCGTCTAATCACTTGATCCGCATAAATTCTAAACAAGTAGGGGTCGTCCCAAAAATAATGCTTAACATCCTTAAAGAATTTTTTCTTTTGCTGGGACGACATCCCTTTCACAATAAAATTCCTCGCATGGTAATTTGCAATGTCGGCAAACCATGGGGTGTTAGAATCACCAAGAAAAGTCACCATACCAAGTGTCTCGAGAGGGAATGTTTCGGTAATTTTTTTCTCGGGATCACTTTGATGGGGATTCTCTAGTCTAGACAAGTGGTCAGCTGCTAGATTCTTCGCTCCTTTTTTATTACGGATTTCGACATCAAATTCTTGGAGGAGAAGAATCCAATGGAGCAATCTCGATTTAGCATCTTGCTTAGCGAGCAGATACTTGAGAGCCTAGTGGTCTGTATACACTATGGTCTTCGACAAGACTAGATAAGGTCGGAATTTCTCAAAAGCATACACCACGGCTAATAATTCTTTTTTCGTCGTGGTGTAATGAGCTTGGGCATCGGTCATAGTCTTGCTCGCAAAGTGTATTGGCTGAAAATGTTTGGTCTTACGTTGCCCCAAGACTGCCCCAACTGCAAAGTCACTAGCATCACACATAATTTCAAAGGGCAAGTCCCAATCGGGGGCAACTAATATCGGAGCTTCGGTTAGTTTCTTCTTAAGGGTCTCAAATGCCTCTCTACACTCGATTGAGAAAATGAATGGAGCCTCTTTTTCAAGAAGATGGGTCATTGGCCGGGCGATTTTAGAAAAATCTTGAATAAATCGACGATAAAACCCGGTGTGACCTAGAAAACTCTAAATTCCTTTGACGGACGTGGGAGGAGGTAATTTTGCAATAACATCAACTTTTGCCCTATCTACCTCAATCTCAGATTTCAAAATCTTATGGCCGAGGACAATGCCCTCTTTGACCATGAAGTGGCACTTCTCCCAATTTAGAACAAGATTGGTGTCTTCGCACCTTTTGAATGGGAGAGGCAAGATAAGAAGGAATCCTCGAAGACTGAGAAATCATCCATGAAGACTTCCATTGTTTCCTCGATCATGTCATGGAAAATGGCCATCATGCATCTTTAGAACGTGCCAAGAGCATTACATAAGCCGAAAGGCATACGTCGATAAGCAAACATTCCATAAGGGCAAGTGAAAGTAGTCTTCTCTTGGTCTTGCGGGTCAATCAGGATTTGAAAATACCCTGAGAATCCATCTAAGAAGTAATAGTACTCATTCCCAGCTAATCGTTCTAACATTTGGTCCATGAATAGTAACGGGAAATGATCTTTACAGGTGGCTTCGTTAAGTTTCCTATAGTCAATACAAATATGCCACCTAGTTACTAACCTAGTTGGAACTAACTCGTTATCTTCATTTGTCACAACGGTCATTCCACCCTTTTTGGGTACACAATGCACGGGGTTAACCCAAGAACTATCAGAGATAGGGTAAATCAATCCGGCATCAAGGAGTCTTATAACTTCCTTATTGATAACTTCATAAATTTTTGGATTTACCCTTCTTTGATGTTGGACCGCCGGTTTAAAGTCATCCTCTATTAAAATTTTGTGAGTGCAGAATTATAGGTCAATACCCTTAATATCAAAGAGTTTTCAAGCAATTGCTTGCTTGTGAGACTTTAAAACCCTTATTAGGCGTTCCTTCTCTTCGTCTTTCAAGTTTTTAGCAATAATGACGGTTAATTTATTGGTACCCTCCAAAAATGCATACTCGAGATGAGAAGGTAAGTCCTTGAGTTCAAGCTCTGGAGGTTCATCAACTGAAGATTTTTTATTTTTTTTGTTCAACAGCTTTAATTTCTTTCAGAATGAGAGGGGACGATGGATCATTATTTAAGAATTTCTCAAGGAGATGAATATCTCCCTCCGAATAGAATCGTTCATACTCTGGACGAGAAACATCAGCATGATTAATGGTACTGCCACTATTCTTCTCTTTAATATCAAATCTAAAAGTCTCAAGTTCAGAGGGAAATGTTTCAGGTTTTTCCAAGAAAAAATCACTATCCTCAACGGGGATAGGAAATGTGGAGAAAAATTTGATTATATTGACTTCATCAATTCCCGGTGGAACTGAGTTACTTGCAGGATAATCTTTAATTTCTTCGAGATTGAAATCACCTCCCTCAAATAGAGTAAATGAGGGAGAAGATTTAGCAATGATTGGTTCAGAAGTTAGAGTAGGATTATCACTCTCGGATTCGTAAGAAAATCCTAACACTTCTTGAGAATACTCCTCACAAGCTATATCGATGACATTGATTCAGTTAATTGATTCAGCATCATTGTAGGAGTATCTTGAAGTGTTACCAACTTTGAATGTTATGGATTCATCACTTACTCGGAGAGTTAATTCTTCACCGTAAACATCAATCAAAGCTCGTGCCGTCCTCAAAAAGGGTCTCCCGAGAATTAAAGGAACTCGAGGATCGATAACATAATCAACGACCACAAAGTCGGCCAGAAAATGAAACTTTCCTACTCTCACAAAGACATCTTCGGCAATGCCGGTTGGTCTAGTAGTAGACCGGTCCTCAAGCGTAAGAATCATTTTAGTAGGAGTAAGTTCGGGGAGTGATAGCTTCTTTCATATGGAGAGAGGCATCAAGTTGATGCTTGCACCAAGATTGGCCAGGGCTAAGCATTTAACTATCTCAGGAAAATTACATGGAATGAGAAATATATCGGGGTCTCCCAGTTTTTCGGGCAACTTCTTTAGGATAACCGCCAAACAATTCTCATTCACCGGTGTATTGGCTACTTCAAATAATTTCTACTTATTGCTAAGAAGATTCTTGAATGTGGAAGCGAATTTGGGCATGTAAAGTAAAGCATCCGAGAAGCTAAGGTTGAAGTGTAAGCTTCGAAAGATTTTAAGAAACTTCATCATTTGATGGTCGTCTCTTTCTCGGAGCTTTTGGTTGTTAAGCCTCGAAGGATAAGGGATATTCGGTTTAGGCTTAGGAGTATTAACGGGCTCAGAGGTTGGTGCTTATGTTCGGACATCTAGAGGTTGGATTTTTTCGGTACTTGATTGCACCGGATCCTTTGTTACCTAGGGCTCTTTTTCCACCACCTTAGGAGAAGGAGAGAAAGGAGGAGGAATTGGAGGTCCATCGTAAGAAACACCACTTCGGGTGGTGATTGCTTTTAAGTTACCTTTAGGGTTAGTAATGGTATTGCTAAGAAGAGGACCCGAACCTGAACCTGAAGGTTTGTTCATTTGAATATAACTTTTCAACATATTCTCAAACTTGTTGTTTTGTTGCAACATCGTGGCCTAAAATTTGTTTTTTTAACTCCGTTTTCATATTAGCGATTTGATTTCGCATAGCTTGCATGTTTGTTTCATTAACTTTCATGTAATTTGCGAGTTCATTAGACGAAGCGGCTTGAGTTGGTGGAGTCAGAGCTCGGTAAGTCAAATTTCCTAGGTTGTAATTATTTCCCCGGTTTTGATTGTTGTGAACTGGTGGAAAACCGGGTGGTCGAACTTGATGAGCTACACTTAGAGGATGGTGTCTAGCGTTTCCCTGATTATAGTTTACTGCGGCTACAAAAACATACGCTTGGATATTATCTTGATATCCTGGGAAAGCGTTGCCATTGGTGACAGGACACTGGTAGTAAGGATGTGGTCCTCCACAAGTAACGCAACTCTCTTCAACCGCTTTAACAAAAACTAGAGGAGGGGTTGTGTTTTTAAGAAGCAAAGCATTAACGGCATCGGTGAGTGCAACAACATCGGGTGAAAGACCAGAGGTAGAGGTGTTCGTACTCACTTTGGCAACAACGGTTTATTTCGTGAAGTGCGAACTTTCGACTTGTTCTTAATAATTTTCAACGCATCTTGAGTACTTTTTTCCAAAAGATTACCACCGACGGCAGAATTCAAAGAATCTTGATCGGTTGGTTTTAAAGAATTGTAGAAAGTATCAAGTTGATGCAATTCCATAAAACCGTTATGTGGGCACGCACGAAGGAGATCCTTGAAACGGTCCCACGTCTCATGAAACGGTTCATCAAAACGTTGTTGAAAGTTTGAGATTTCATTATGGAGATTTGTTGTTTTTGAGGGTGGAAAGAATTTTTTAATGAACATGGAAACAAGATCATCCCAAGTTGTTATAGAGTGAGGAGGTTCTTTCTTGATCCAAATTCGGGCTGGACCATCAATAGAAAATGGAAAAAGCATAAGCTTAAGCGCTAAATTAGGCACATCTTTATACTTCATCGTAGAAGTAATCTTGTTAAACCAACGAATATGAGCATGTGGATCTTCTTTCACAAAACCGAAGAATTGTTTAGAAGTTACAAGATTTAGAAGGCTATGTTTGAGCTCAAAATGCTCAGCAGGAATTGTTGGTACAACGATTGCCTCTGCATTTCCCTCGGTGGGTACACGGAGCAATTGTGCCATAGTACGTGTACCGGCCATCGTAACTATGAGTTTTTCAACAATAGTCGGATCAACTTGTTGTTGGGAACGTTTTTTATTGCGAGGTCATCTGGGAGTTGTTGACGGTTCGACAACTGGACCTGACGAACGAGTGCGCATGCACTAGAAACAAATCTTTTTTTAAAAATTAAACACAAAAAGTCTTTTTGGCAACCGGAAGTCAAAGGTGCATGGTAGCTCTCTAGAAAAACGCACAAAGAAGCGGAGGATCGGGTAAGCGCGAAGCGTTTTAAAAACCTTCTCCTTTCGGGTCGAAGTTCGTAGGATCAACCCTCCTTATACCTCTCTTATAGTTTGTAATCCTAAAGGTGAGCTGATTTAACAATTGACAACTCGATTTCTTTTGTTGGTTTTTTATTTTATTAGATTTTTGATTATTTTATGCTATTTTTGTATTTTTTTTTATTATATGAAAATATTCACAAAAACAATAATAACTTCCGATGAAGGATCTTCAAAAAACAATCTTCAAACGATAACTTGAAATTCGTAACACAGCCTCCTAAGCAGCGGCGCCAAAAATTGATCGTAGTCAATAGTAGTATATATATATAATATAGGTGAATTAGCGAAAAACCAACTCACAAATAAAATATAATTCCGGAAGTATCGATTTCAAAGGTAACCCCTTCTAGTCTTTTCCCGGGTCATTTTTTGTTCCTGATGAGGCGTGAATTGAATTTCGTGTTGACATTTGTGATCGGGATTTTGAATTGATTTAAGATTTTTGATTCTAATTTCTACAAATATAAAGCAAAAACAATGCAAAGAAAAGCGAACAATTTAAGCAATTAAAGTTTAAAGCACGGAAACGTTAACGGGAATCTAAAAACGAGACTTAACAAGCAACTAAATCAAATTTGCATATTTAAAATTAATGACAAAAATAAACATGGTAATTACAACTTAAATTGATTTTGCAGAGATGGAACAAACCGAATGATTAAACAATAATATGCTATGAATAATAAAAAGAAGTGACTATAAACTAATTGAAATGATAAAAGGTACTTAAATTGATATCAAATTGTGTGTGTTCGCTGTATAACCGACCTTTTTATTACCACTTGAACAATGAAGTTCTTAACTTTAACATTAGAAACCACTAATCTTTGATCTAAAAAAATAAAAATGCAAACTTAATAAGATAAAGAGACTTAAAATGATATTTTTATTTAAAAAAATAGAACCTTGTTGCTTAAAAACATAAAACTAAGCGATTTGTAAAAGAAAGTTTATAGAAAAAAGTGATTAAAGAAGATAAAAATGAATATTAGGCGGATAAAAAGCGATAAACTAAAACATTAACATAAATACTTCAGATGAATAAAACATAAACATAAACTAATAATGATTAAAATCTTACTTGAACAAAAGTTTAACACAAATTTTGGAGACTACAACTAAATAAATGTAAATCTATAAAATACGGAGTAAAAAAAACTAAGAAGAAGAATGAGATGAAATGGAATATAGTGTCTTGTTGTGTTCTCGTACAGAAACCAAAACAAAAGAAAACTACAATGATTTGAAAATGATTATATTATGATTATTCTAATTCTACTCTAATGAAAAAAAAACGATCTAATGAAAGAAAAAAATGAATTCTGGTGCGGCTGGTGTTACTTTAATCCATCCTAAGCTATTCTACTCCTAAAATAAATTGACGACTAGAAAAAGACAAAAATAAGCAGTAAATAAGCAAAACATTAAATAAGCTATAAAAGAAAATGAGAACTCACTTTTTATTGAATAATCTTGAGAGTACAATGCTTGAAAAAGTAACAATGCTTATAACAAAGCTTAAAACAGAGAATTTAACATAATTGCCGTAAAGTAAAATGCTGGAAAAAAATATGAGATGTCTTCTTTGAATGAAATCCTCCTTATTTATAGGGAAGTCTTGTGCATTATGTGAGGTAAAAACCCCTAAGGCCTTGAATTCTTCCCAATCATGCCATATTTTCTTATGAAAAGCTCTAATCACCATTAAAACGTGCATTGAATGCCTTGACTTTCCCATAATTCTTGAAACCACTCATTTATTGCTTTGACATTTCTCATTTAATTTGATTCTGCACATTAATTGTTTTGACCTAGGACAATAAGCTACTAGTGCTCTAAAAATCAAACCTTAAATCTTCTTTTAACAAACCTAAAATTAAGATTGAAAAGTGGACTTTAAAATTTTTAGAATTGAATACTTGAACTTAAACAGGATTATGGCCACAAACACAAATGACTATGACAAAACTTAATCAAACTCAAAACACGATGCTTAGAAAGGCTAAAATGAAAGCTTAAGCATAGGCACCTAACCATTAATTAAAGCAACAGGTTCAAAAAGAAGCTGTTGGCAAAAGCATAAGACCTCAGACTTATAGAATTCCTTTGTTAAAACCTAAATGAAGTGTAGCTTATATTAACTTATGAAAAACTATACTTAAGGACCTAATATGAGCTTATTAAAGTTGGCTAAAAAGCTAGAATGAGGTCTAACAGCTTTAACTTGGTTAAAGATGCTGTCCCAAACACCCCTTAAAAAATTACCAAAAAGTCCATTTTAAGCTTAATTAAAACGATTTTCCCTTAGATTTATAAAAAAAAATGAGTTTCAAGTAAGTGTGATAAGCATTAATTAATAAAGTGTTGTTTTTGGTTAAGTCAGCAAAATATAAATTTAAAACTTGAATCATAATTTAACACCACACAACGACACATTAAGTTTTTGGCGTCGCTGCCAGGAAGTGAGAATTAATCTTGATTTTTATTTGTTATTTTACTTTTTAGATTAGATTAGATCTAACCCTTTGGAGTAGTGTAATTTAGATTAGTGTATAATTATGTATAATATGTATATTTTCTTGTATAATTGTGTATTTAATTGTTCGTGTAATTTAGTTGTTTTTCATAATACACTGATCTGGTCGATAAACCTATATGGCGTATCCACTTCTAATGGATACGGCGTATCCACTTCCAATGGATACGTCGTATCCAACTTTCTATCTAATACAGCGTATTCATTCAAAAAGATTAATATTGTGTATT
Organism: Tanacetum coccineum; assembly: GCA_026074375.1. Taxonomy (NCBI): domain Eukaryota; kingdom Viridiplantae; phylum Streptophyta; class Magnoliopsida; order Asterales; family Asteraceae; genus Tanacetum; species Tanacetum coccineum. The sequence continues at coordinate 5,364 of BQNB010042994.1, read as the reverse complement.
CACTTCAATTGAATACGGCGTATTGATCATCTGATACGATAACCTGAGATTTCGTATTTGATTTCGTGCTTAATTTATTTTATTCTTTCTTCAGAGTAAATCCTGCTCATATTTTTACCTTTGTGGCAGATCATACATATCAGAGCTAGTTGATTGAAGAAGATACAACAGGAAGTCATGACAGAACTGTTTTGGGGGGTAGTCATGACTAGAATGTTTTTAAATGATTCTGAAAAAGCTCAAACTGAATCGAATCTTTCTATGAATAACGCCCATAATGATATGAACATTAAACTCAGCAAGGAATTTTTTATGGAATTACAAAATAATGCATACCATAGAATACATCATGAAGACGTGGTGGACCACATTGCTATGGTGCTTGATTTAATCAATATTCCTGATGTGGACCCCCATCGATTACGAATGATGGTTTTTCCTCTCTCACTAGCTGATGACGCACGACAATGGTGGATAAACAAAGGGGAAGGATAAATCACTACTTGGGAAGAACTTGTTGAGAAATTTTTCTATAAATTCTACCTCGAATCATACGATGTAGAAGAAGAAATGTTGGACGAAGGAAATAAATAGGGGATTGATCCCCTTGAATTCATATCACGAGTAAATTCATCATTGAGAAATCACAGGAGAGTGGATGGAAGAACTAAAAAGGTATTATTCCATTCTTGGCTGAACGGAAGTTGGAATAAAAGACAAATACGAAGATTTGACGAGTACAAGCAAAGGTGCATGCCGAGCATACCAAGAAATCCTTTGCATGATGGACGAAGGATGGATGGCAACCGAGACGAGTAGTAAAAAAGCTGAAGAAAAGTCTAACTTAAAGACTTCGCTGTTAATAAAAGTGCTTCCCGGAAGACAACCCGAATTGTTATTTATTTTTATCGAGTCTGTCTTCCCAGACATCAATACGGTGTATCCGCTCCATACCATACGGCGTATTGAATGTCTGGACGTTATCAGTCCTTTATTTTTATGCACTTTAAAAACATTATTGTCAGTTCTGTCAATACGGCATACTCATGCACATGATACGGCGTATTCATGCACATGATACGGCGTATTCAACAGACTGACCCATATTTAGATACTTTTTACAGGTTTCTCAATACGGCGTATTCCAGTTTATGGATATGGCATATTAATCTCCTGTACAGTTTTGTTTAGCTTATTTAAATTAACCGTAGATACTCGAGATAGGATTTTGCATGTTTTTCCTATAATTTACACAGGACCTCGCTGAAAGAAAAGAAATCGACAATGTTGGTGGAGAATCTATGATTTGGAAATTTTGAAGTCTTGGAGTCTTGAAACCTCAATACGGCTGTTCAACACAAGTCTTGCTCATAAACTCAACTTGGAGAATCTACCGAGCTAAATATCAGGGGAGTTTCTCATTCTAATTCTTTTTAATTCCCGTATTTAATGTTTTATCTATACAACGAGGACGTTGTATAATTCAAGTAGGGGATGAGAATTAGAATGATACTTGTCTAATTTTTCACACTAAAATGCTTAAATTATGCTCAAACTTAAAAATTTAAGCATACTTTTGTGAAATTACTTGATACATAACCCGCACACAATAACCCTTGTTAGATATTATGAGGATTTAACCTTATCCGTTTCTAAATGTTTACCAAAATTCCATAAAAATATGTGTGTGTCGGTGATATTATAGACTTTAGAACTTGGCTTGATATATCTATTCGAGATCACAATAATGAGTACTATGGATTTAGATGGAGTAACTTGTTTAAATTGGTAAATTTTTAGGATTACACCTAAAAAGCTTATACATTTTGTTTTATTAACTAACTACACTGGTTAGTTAACCCCCGTATAAACCCTTTCCATACTCTCATCTTAAGAGTAAGATACCCATAGAACAACCTGTAGAGCCAATCCTTTAGGAATTACACCAACTATCTGTTGCGTTACACCTTTACACCTTCGCCTACCCTGTTAGACTATGTCCATTTATCAGTTGCTAGTTGCTTAAAGTGTAAAGTATGTATTTCCCGAGTCTTGTGTTAATTTTCTATCTTTGGTACGGTTGGGAATAAATTTGTACATTACAAATGAGAATGTATAAAATAGTCAAAACTCATGTATTTTTACTACCAACACCATTATTGGTACGTCTAAAAAATGAAGAATTACTGAAGGAATTATCCGGAGTTATTATGATCATGAAGATGATGAAATTACACCGAGTTTCGTAGTATAGTGTAGCAAAAAATAAAAAAATTAGAAAATCGCAAAAAAGAGAAGGAAAGTTTGGAGATAATCGCAAGAGCTTAGACCGAAGGAATTATATGAAGGATCGATTATTCGTTGATACATCTTATAAGTCAACGATGTAGAGTATTGTATAAAGTGGTAGATATCGCCACTTGTCTTTTAAAAGTTTGTAAAGTATAGGATGATTGGGAAGTTGACCATTACGGAACGGCAACTTAGGTTGTTGTTTTTTATCAATGATTAAGACGTTTGTAAATAATTATGTCTTTATCATGATAACGGTCGGGAAAAAGTGTCTAGCAACTTATATCTTAGACTTAGTCTATTTGTTTCGTAATTTTTGTTTAACAACAATTTAATTCCCTTTCCTAATCATTAACCATGGGTTTTACGTGAATGAGGATGTGTACGAGCATGCATGTCTATTCCGTCGTTACGGCCATGTATGCATGTCTCAGCTGCCTTGTTGGTTTATTACTATTGGTGAAAGTTAGAAGATCCCTACCCTATATCATTCTTCATCTTAACCCTTGGTTAAACTCGAATGAGGATGTGATCGAACACACATGTCTATTCTGTCGTTACGGCCATGTATATGTGCTTTAGCTGCCTTGTTGGTGTGGTACTTTTGGTGAAAGATTGTAGAATGATCAATCCTAAGCTTTCTAAAAAAACATTTTACCTTTATAAACTTGTTACTCTTTAGCTCTAGTGGTGGAGATGTGTATCCTTGCCAAGCCTATGATAGAATACTCGTCATGACAAAGCAATTGAGAGAATTAGTTACATGTTACCACATAGATTAGTTGAGTGATCTGAGTGTCTTCATCTTCCTATTTCGTAAGGTGTTTGGTTGTGTACTTGTAATAGATCAAATAAATTCTTAACTGGAAAAATCCTTTGGGATACATTTTCATAAACTTCTAAAGGCTACTTGAGGACAAGTAGGATTCAAGTAGGGGGATATTTAATGACATCAAATAACGTCTATTTTATAGCATCATTTATCCCATGTAATTAACCCATTTTGTATAATTATTGCGAAGAATTGTAACTTAATCGTTTATAATTGAGAATTGCAGTAATTATGGAGTAGTTGGTGAAAGTTAACTAAAAGGCACGCACCCTAGAGCTTAAACGAAGATATTTTGAAGATTACTATTCTAACAACTAATACGCCGTATCCATCAAGGAAGATACGGTGTATCTGTGCCTACACTCACCAAAGACAATGAAAACAAGATCCAATACGCCGTATCCAGAAGGAGGCAATACACCGTATTCAAGCTATATGGGAATAAAATATTATGGAAGATATCAAGCGTGGTCCCTACTCCAAGAAATCCTCAATACGTCGTATCCAACACTTTGGATACGCCGTATCAAACCGACTCCAGACCTTATAAATAGAAAACTCAAAAACGAGTTTTTAGTGTGCAAAAACATATTCTCGATACCTAAACCATAAAAGTCAATTTTCAGAGGATAAAAATAGCAGAAGAGGTCGAGCAACGCGATTAATTCCATAGGAGACAACGTGTAATTTCTTATACTTTTGTAATCGTTCAGTTTTTGGTATCATTCGTTAACTCGGTTAGTTTACCTTGGCTAAATCATTACTTTTGTATTAATTATGATGTTTGAAGGCTAATACCTTTGGGTATTAGCCATTGTTATGAAGATCTTAATGTTTGGTTTGTTTATCTTGATTTCTTAATTTATCGTTGAATTCGTTGAATTGGTTGTTTATGTTTATCATCATACTTTTTTACATGCTTTTGTATGTAACCTATCATTCAACTGGATCTAGTAATACGGACCAAGTAATCTAGATACTGGGATAGCTCTCCATATAGTGATTTATACATCTAGACCAATAGGATCACAATTAACGACCTATCTTTGCCCTTAGATTGTGAGCTTAGTTGGACCATAAGGTGACCTTGGTATCAACGAGTACGTTCTTGATTAATTGGTAAAGACTTGGTTAGTGGACTACTAGTGTATGAATTGCCATTAAGCAGTAAGTGGGTAAAGTCTCTATGAGCTAGGGTTTAACAAGATCACCATTGCTTTAATCCCTAAGATAGATTATAATCAGCAAATAAGGATGCTTTATGCGGATGCGTTTAATTGTGACAGAATTCTTCGTGTCTAGGTCTTAGGAAGAAGTACCGCCTAAGTTTTAAGAATGATATGCCGCCTCGAGATAAGTAATCATTGCACTAAATAAACAAACCAACGTTCTGATTAGACTAATAATGGTTAACACAGTTTTCTTATATTTGGCTAGACCGCTCTTTTATCTTATGTTAATTTGCTTGCGTGTGTTTTAGTGTCTTGAATTGGTTTTAGTCACCACTAAACCCGTGCCAGTCTCTCAGGCTGAAAACCCCCCTTATCCGTTAGATTTAGGATTAACATAGGTTTAGCATAGGTTTAGACTAGATTAGACTAACTTAGATTAGAAAAACTAAAGTATTAATAAATTGAAAGTGTTTTTCGCTCTTAGTGATCGATACCCTACTTATCATGAATCTACCACCGACCAGGTACACTGCTCGTTAAAGTGTTATTTTTGGTTAAGTCGGCAAAATATAAATTTAAAAGTTGAATCATAATTTACAACCGCACAACGACACATAAAGTTTTTGGCGTCGTTACCGGGGAGTGAAAATTAATCTTGATTTTTATTTGATATTTTGGTTTTTAACATTAGATTAGATCTAACCCTTAGGATCAGTGTAATTTAGATTAGTGTATAATTTTATATATTCTGTATATTTGTGTGTTTAATTGTTTGCGTATTTAATTGTTTTCTAATACACTGTTCTGGTCGATAACCCGATACGGCGTATCCACTTCCATTAGATACCGCGTATCTAACTTTCTATCCAATACAACGTATTCATTTAAAAGATTAATAAGGCGTATTCAGTTCCATTGAATACGGCGTATTGATTATCTGATACAGAATCAGAATTTGAGATTTCTATTTGATTTCCGTGCCTAATTTTTTTAACTTTCTTCAGAACAAATTATTCTGATATTTTTACCTTTGTAATAGATCGTGCTTATCAGAGCTAGTCGACTGAA
>BQNB010042993.1:0-45777 GCA_026074375.1 Tanacetum coccineum | reverse complement strand
AAAAAAAAAAAATTACCGCCCCGCAACAACGCGCGAGACATAAACTCATATAAGGAAAAAAACAAATTATTAAACATGATACCGAAAAAATAAACTCGCATTATTAAACATGAGACCGAAAAAATAAACCCACACAAAATTAAAAAAATATAATAATAATAACAATGGCCCGCAACAACCATTACACTACATGCCAAAACAGTAACAGGCTTTACTGTTCATCGATGAACAGTGTAGTCCACATCGCTCAGGCCCGGTGGTTACTGTTCATCGGCAAAAAAAAACTTTATACCGGTGGTTACTGTTCATCGGCCATAAAAAAAAAACTTTATACTCCCCCCTTCTTTCGTCAAAAATAAGAAGAAAAAAAAATTACGTTTACGACTTTCTATCGGCCTGGGCCAAAAAAAAAATATCCCCTTTATTGAAAAAAAAATGTCATTTAATATGAGAAAAAAAAACTATTAAACATGAGACCGAAAAAATTAACCCGAACAAAAAAAAATGCCCCGCAATAACGCGCGAAAAAATAACGCCCGCAGCAACGCGCGGGTAATCTTTGCTTGTATATATACATTCTCTACATGACTTTTAAAAAAACGCATGTCATGAATAAGTTAACAGTGACGATGTATTTTTTTTTTAACGGCGAGTTAGTACAATACTAAGTTATTTGAATCCACAGTACTTATCTAGAAGGTAGTCTCTGTCAGTCTCGAATAATAATTAGTGACTCGATTCTACAATACATACCCAGAAGGTAGTCCATGTCAGCCTCGAATCGACGTATCTATGGGCAGAACCCACATATTCTCACCTTGAAAGAAAAACCCCCATTGAGAGACTCGAACTTGAGACATCTCGTATGTGATAACAACCTCCTCAAGGTCACATTTGGCGGCCAACTGAGCTAGCGCAGTTAGTTGACGACGTACTCCTCAAATATATAGTGTGGAGTTTTTAGGGTTAATTGTTATAGGAATAGACGATAGTCACCGACAATTTTTGTCCCGTTTTGTGTTCTGTTTATTATGTGTATAGAGTTGACTTATTTTGCATACTAGTTTCTCCCTACATACTAAGGGACTAATCTAGATCATCTATTTTATTAAATTAAAAAGACAAGATTTAAAATTAAAAAAAAACATGAAGGGACCAAAAGTGTAAATTTACTACAACTCACACTAACCACTCCCTCATTATTTGTAGAGTTGGCAAATCTTGCCCAAATTGCAATTAATTGATTTTTTGACATTTTGTACGTTTTTTTGACGTTTTTACGTATTTTACGTTCTTATACGTTTTTATACGTTTTCAAACGTTTTCGTCCGCTCTCGCACGTTTTCGTACGCTTTCAAGGGTTTTCGTCTGTTTTCGCACGTTTTCGCGCGTTTTCGTCCGTTTTTAGACATTCTCGCACGTTTTCTTATGTTCTCGCATGATATCATACGTTTTAGCATGTTTTCGTCTGCTTTCGTACGTTTTCTTTCGTTCTTACATGTTTTCGTCCGTTTTTGGACATTTTCTTACGTTTTCGCACGCTTTCATTTGCATTCGCACGTTTTCGTCGGCTTAAATATTCTTTTAAAATTTACAAATATCATACGCTAACTTTAAAAGAAATACTAATATTGTATACGCACTTTTAAATTTCGTCTTAAAAAACCCCCTTAAATTTCATATAAGATTCGTTTAGGGAAATGATTAAATAATCGTTAGTTTTTTAACGGGACGTGACAAAAAAACCTAAATTGACCCCAAAAAAAAAGTTGGCATCCTTTATGTACAAAAAAAAAGTAGAGTACATTGATTGGAAACATACCCTAAGTTAAGTACCTTTTCATGTCATTTGCCCAAAATATAATGTCATGTAAATAATTAACAATGTCATGTAAATAATCTTCACATCACCAATATAAAGGAGAAATATTTAGGCTATCTAAATTGGTTACATTTGTGTGCTATAATTGTGTAGTCCCTGAGTACTGTTTGCAGGTCCTTAAATCATGTTTGCGGGTCCTGGGGTTATTTATTGTGTAATTTTAATGGGGATTGTAACCAATTAGCTACAATAATTGTAGGTAAGTTATCCCCAATAAAAATTATCAACAACGTCTTGTAAATAATTTAACAGATGATAAGTCATAACACGTCAATTAGGGTACGATATGGAGACTGAACTTAAAAATATTTAATAAAGCCACGCCATGAAATTTATACTTTTTTAAAAAGTATTTTTGTATTATTATGAACCTTAAATTCATTTTTTTTCTTAAAATCATCTGTGTATAGATTAGAGCAAAATTTATGGAAAAATTAAAAAAGTCTTCGATAAAGCCAACATATGGGTAAATTCAATTTATATATAATAAAGAAATTATCGTGTAATTATGAAGAGTGATGTACTTAATGCCACTAATAATAGGTTTATTTCAAATGTTACCATCATTTGGATAATATTTTCAATGTCACCATACTTTAGTAAATATTTTTTTAAACCACAATGACTTGGTTAAAAACTCGATATAGATATAGATAGATTATTATATATTTATAATTAAAAGTCTTTCTTGGTATTAATAAATATAATGTTTTCTAAGTTTGATTTTTTAATTTATATAAAATATATATAACTAATAAAATAATTAATTAAAATTTGTAATCCAGGTTATTGGTTTACCAAAAAAATTTGAGCAAAATAACGGAATTACATAGAAACAAAACGCGATACGTGACCCTCCTTTTTCCCTTAATTTTTAGAAGGTTTAACACCGGTAATGAATTTTTTCACATGTCTTCTTCTAAGTTCCCGTGGATTATAGAAAATCTAATGTTGATATTTAGGTGAATTTGAAAACTTAATAATAAATAATCATTTTAATTTTGTGTACACATAACTCGAATATATAACACATTTTTACAAAGTTGCAAAAGATCGCTCGGCCCTAGTTAGCCTTGTGGGCACTGATACGCTAGTAACGATTAATTGAGTTAGGTGGGGATGATTGGACGGTTGTATTTTTTAAAATTATAAAATTATGAAAATATATGTCTGGTTTACCCGATTTACTCGATTTTTATCTGTAACGAGTTATGCCTGATTTGGTCGATTTTTTTATCCGAGTTCCAATCGGTTGCTTGATTCGATTTTTCTGACCCAAACCGATTAATCAAGACCAATTAGTGAAATACCAGGCAGTTACTCCCCACCCATAGCGCTTAGGATGCTGTTTAATGAGGCCTGCCTCAGACCGATCTTTGCACCACTGCATTTTTGCTATATCAAACTCTGGTCCAATTATCTAGAAAGATTATTTTTACGCCTCTGTTCATCGCCATTCAGTTCATCCTACAACCCCCCCCCCCCCCCAACACACACCCGCCACGAGAATACAAATTATGATAGTTGTTAATGCATGTGTACGGGTTTATTGGAAGGTAACTTGCTTTAGAGCAGCTGATTAGCATGACTTACTTGACATGCATAAATGTATGCCTAATCTATGTGACAACATTATGTTAGTAGCAAGAGGAGGATTAATTTTTTAACAAACTAATATACTAGAGTAAATTTCATGTTTCGTCCTTGTGGTTTACACCCACTCTCACCTTTCACTCCCATTTCAAACTAGTACTCCACATATCCATGTCGGTTGACATATCTTGTAAGTGTTGAGTCCTTTGTTAAACTTTCGGTTAGATGAAACCCTCACTCGTGCTCAACACGTAAAGGTAATTATGTCTTTTCCATTCAAAACGTTTGTCAACAACCCTTTTGACATCCTTATTGCCCCGGGATACATATTCAAACTAGAGCTGCCTAACAAACACTCATTTAATTCTCTTTGCTACCAGCTCCCCTTCGATCTATCACTCCCTAAAACCCAAAAACCCTAGATCACATTTCATATCAACAGAAAATTCTTGAAAATCAATGGATTTAAATAAGTTGGTAATAAATGAATGAGATGATCGATTATGTTTTGGAGAAGTATGAGAATAAGTGGCTGGTTGAAGATGCTATATCTAATGAGATACTCGATGATTTATTGAGAAGAGAGTTCAGTAAACAGCAACGTGAGAAAAGTAAGTGTACAAAAAATGTATTGTCTTCATGTTGATGCTATTTCATTGATTATTCTGCCACTTATTCTTATGTATTGTCTTTTTAGCTATCTTTGTAGATGACAAAGGAAAGACAGTTTTGAAAAGTTAGTTTTAAAAATGCATTTGTTTCCTTTGTTACCCATTTTACACTTGTTTTTATGTATTGACTTTTTTTTGCTATCTTTGTAGATGACAAAGGAAATGGAACTTTGAAAGGTTAGTTTACCCAAAACCCTTTTTTTACTTGTGCTTATGTATTGACTTTTTGTTATCGTTGTAGATGACAAAGGAAATGGACCTTTGAAAGGTTAGTTTACAAAAAAAAACATTTTTCTGTTATTTTACTCATTATTTACTTGTGGCTTATGTATTGAGTTTTTGCTATATTTGTATATGATAAAGGAAAGATATTAAGAATTAAGATTGTGGATGATTATGAAAAGAGGATTCAGAATGTAGAAATTGATCTTAACAAGGCAAAAGAGAAAATGCTGATGGAAAGAGGTAATACTTCATTTGAGTAGATTGTACATGGATTAGACTGTTATGGAGGGTAATTTCATATATAGTAATTGGGGAAGTTGATTTTTAGGATTAGACTATTAGGGAGGGTAATTTATGTTTTTGCCATGGGTATACTTCTAGGAGTTGTTGTTGTTCTTAGCAAACTAAGTTTAGAAAACAATTGATTTCATCCAAACACCCCTTTTAGAGTAAAATAGGATGAATTGAACCAATGTACCTTAGCAAACACCCCTTTCAGTAGTAATGAATAGTCCAAACACCCCGTTCATCCAAACACCACTTTCAGAGTTTAGTCCATCCCTTTTTTAGGAGTTAGTCCAAACACCCCTTTAGCTTAAGGGTCTTTACTTCCTTTATGATATGTACCAATCATATATTTTTGCACAAATTCATAATTATTTGAAGCAGACACAGCTAATGCCTTTGATGATATTCCTCCAAGCATTGAAATACTAGAGACAAGCTCTGATGATACTCCTCCAAGCACTCACCCCTTTCAGACAAGCTCTGATGATACATTAAAGTCAAGCTCTGTGGATACTTGTAGCTTTGATGATACCTGGGAATAGAAAAAACTTGTGAAAAAGTTACCTCAAAGTATATAACTACTATTTCATCACAACTTTTAAAGTAGCAAGCTCTACAAGTTTTCAAGGTAAAAATGCTTCAAGCTCCAAACTTTTTAAAAAGCTAAATCCAGGTCTAGCTCAAAAAGCTCTTCCCCGTTTAAAATCTTTTTTTTGCCAAACATCTTACACCTAGATTATGTTCAAGTTCCAATCCTTACCAAGCTAAAAGGTCACCTTCAACAAAGAATTGCATTTTGGGCCTTTTAGCAGTTAAAATTTGGGCACACATTCTGAATAATGAATTTGGAATAAGAAAAACCTAATAAGATGTTGGAGAAAGTGCATATGTTACCAAGAAAAGGAAAAGGAAAAGGAAGATGGTGTAGGACCAGCTTGTGTTTGTGAAGCTTATGTTTATCTTTTGTGTTGTTGAAAAAACATGTAACTTTAACTATTTTGTGTGGGTCTTTGTACATTTAAACTTTTGACTCTATCTTGGTTGCTTTCCCTTCCTTTTGGATTATTTAACTGTCTTGTGTTATGAAATTAAATAGGGTGCACCAGCCTGCACAACTAATTTTGCATAATTTGTGTAGGAAACTAGAAGGGGGGGGGGTTGAATAGTTGTTAGCCTTAATTATATTAAGTCAAACAAAAATGTTATCGGTCTTAGAAAGTCAAACTAGGTCTTGTATTGTAATAGGCTAGTCGGGTTCAACGGGCTTGGATTGTAATCTATTATTTGGCTATGTATCGGGCTTAAAGCCCACGAAGAAGCCAATGCCATGGCCCATTTAGAAGCGCATACGCCTCACTTAAGCAATGGGTTATAAATATCCTTTCACACCACACTGGATGAAGGGTGTTGTTGCATTTTTCCCTATATAACTTGTAACTTCAATTTTCTCTCTAATCTTTGTTTTTTCTCTCTTACTTTCTCTCTCATATGATTTTCTTTACTTTCTAACATTTTGGTAGAGATTATAGTTGTGTAATGGTTTAAACTAGTGGGATAACAATTGGCATCGAGCCTAAGATGAAGTCGTGATTCATTGTTATGTGGGTTTAAACAAGCTACAAATTTTTTTGTTACTTTTTGTTCTTGGTTCAAAAAAGTCAACCCGGATTTTTGTTGCTTAGATGTGTTAAATGTTTATGTTATTAGCAAAAGATCTAGGAAAGGTAAAGCTTATTGCAAAGAAAGGTAGCTTAACTAATGCACAAGGTTTAGGCTAAGGTAGCTAAAGGTCAAAAAGGGTGATTATTAGGCGATTTTTGGTGAAAAAACTCGTATTTTTCTTGTTGCATTTTGACAAACTGGTAAATTTCTTGGTTGCGTTTTGAAAAACTAGCAAAGTTCTTGGTTGCGTTTTGATTTTTTTATTAAGCAGGTTCAAAACGCAATCATTGCGTTTTGGTTAGAAGAAATTTTTAAATATTAAAATAATCAAACCCCTATTTCAAAAAAAAATTATGGTTGCGTTTTGGATATTTTTGAATATTATATTGACTGCGTTTTGACCAAATCTCAAGCTGCGTTTTGATAAAGTTCATTGCGTTTTGATTCAAAAGTCACTGCGTTTTGATAAAGATCGTTGCGTTTTGCTTAAATTTTCTTTGAGTTTTGAACCAATTAAACCACTGCGTTTTGATAAAGTTCATTGCGTTTTTGATTCAAAAAGTCACTGCGTTTTGATTAAAGATGTTGGTTTTGCTTAAATTTCTTGCGTTTTGACCAAATCTCAACCACTGCGTTTTGACCAAATTCATAACCATTGCGTTTTGACCAAAATCTCAACCATGCGTTATTGGTGTCAATGCGTTTTGGTTGTCCACTGCGTTTTGGTTTAAAGATAGCACTGCGTTTTTGTCTAGAAATCTTGTGTGACGAAATTGGTTTCAGTAAAACAGACATAACTTTTTGATCCGTTAAGTCCGTTTCAGGCCCCGTGCAAAGCAGATCACTCTAAGAGTTCTAGTTCTTTTTTAGATTCCAAAAACTTTGTTTGTTCTACATGTCATAAGTGTGTCTTTATGCAATCATGATGCTTGTATAACAAAACTCCTGAAGGAAGTAAATTCACGTGCTAAGATTCAATCCAATAAGACCACAAACAGTAACAAACCCGTAGATCAAAAGAGTCATACTCAGAAACCTAGTAGACAGATCTTTACAGGACATAGGTTTTCTCCTAATAAGACTTCCCGTGTGTGCTGGAAAACCATATCCTAGATCTGATCTTAGATGGAACCCCTTACGGGTAGAATTTTCAATATGTTGGTTCTTAGGTGGATTCCTACAGGAAAGTCTCTTTGATCTTGCACAGCATGGTTGATAGTGAACCCCACATGGTTCAAATGTTAGATATCCTCATATTCATGAATGATCAAACAAACTCTGGATGTAAGTGCAGTACATTCAATCAATGTTAGAAGGAACTAAAGTCTTGATTTAATTGCAGATACCTTATGTAATATCAAAAGGAAATCTCAGAGTATCATGGTTGTGATATAGGCTGATATCTTCTCAGAAACCATTGTCAAAGTGGATTCACAGAGATGATACAGAAAAAATAACGTATTGTTTACAACGATCAAGCTCGAAACTTCAATGTCAAATGACGTTGATTACAACAGATCAAGCCCGAACCTCAATGGTCAGAATGACGTGTTGAACAATATGGTTTCAAGCCTCGACACCACATGTCAAACAGAAGTTCATCCAAGCAGACTTGAAGACAGTAACAACGTCAAAAAGCTGGATTTGCTATTCGGTCCTTTGTTCGACGGAATATATTTCAAGGAGAAAATCAAGTTGTTTTAAGTCTTCGCATTGTCATACTACTGAAGCATCAAATAAACTGTCAACAAACAACTGATTCAACTTCCTCCACTTCTATTCTAGCTACAACTGTTCTCTGTAATAGAAACTGATACTTGTGTACAAGTTTTTTTATTCTCTCTTTATTTTTGATTATACAAATATTTGAAAAGAAAATAGAAAAAAAATATAAAACCTAGAAAAAACAAATATATAAATCAAAAAAATTTCAAAAAATACCAAAAGAATCTTCTCGACATGGTCTGTGGGAAGCCGATAACATTTACGTACTAGAATGTGTTTTACATCGACACGGGGCGTGTAAATGAAGTTTCGAACAGGAGTTTCAAATGCTTCAAAACCATGTCGTTTCTAAAATTTTTATATGATTATGTAAACTTTCAGTACATAAACTCGGTCCCGAATGTAATTAGGGAAGTGTACCTTCAGTGCGCTTACTATAAAATAGAAGAAGAGTCTTCTATCATGTTTTTAAAATCTGTTCTTGAACACAATTTTTTTCAAAAAGAAATTTCAATGTCAAAATTGTCTACAATGTAGATTTGTGGTATTTCTCCATAAAAAGTTGGTATTTGTTTTAAAATTGATGTGTTCAACACTCCCTTCACCCACGATAATGATAAGAATTGTGTACGTAGTATGTCTTTTATTGTGAATCAATTTCTGAGGGGGAGCTTTTTAAAACAAAGCCTTTTAATGTGCTGGATACATCTCATAAATGTCAATTTTCTGTATCCAAACACATCTTGTGAAATTAAAAATGTGGAAACTTATAATGTCCATTATTAAGATACACTGTTCACTAAGGCATCTCACTCCGTCTTCAACATTTTGTGGTGTCATATCAATTTTTCATTCCAATGTCAAGTTTTAATAAATATTGGTTATCCCTCATACATGTGAAGGGGAGCAATACTGAAAATGAATTTCATGCAATATCGTGGTATAATTTTTCTCCCCATGGAATTTTTCATGTCAAATTTTAATCAATTGGTATTTCAAATACTAAGTGTTTTATTATTTAAAATAAGGGGAGAAAATGTGATTAAAATATGTTATAGACGAATGTGATCTTCAAGACTCTAGTGCAACTTTCCTTCATGTGCTTAAACAATTCTGGATCTCGAAGCACATGTGTAGGGGGATTTTTGAAAATAAACAGTGTAGAAAATGGTTTTTATGGTTCGATCTTTCTATTACCCAACAATCTATTAATTTCACGACGATTTCTGAAGTCATAAGGTGGTTAGGTTAGGTATTAGTTCCTAGATCCAAACAAAACCGGAGGGATTACCCGATATGATTGGAGATGAATACGTTTAAGGGAAAGGGAATGCCGGACTAAGATTGAGCTAACACTGGTAACAATCACTAACAACGGTGGTTAGTAATGGAAATTTAGTCTTGGTAAGCATTGAAGGGGTTGGAAGAATGAAAAAAGAAATGTTTGAATAATGGGTAAAAAGAAAGAAAGCCTCCTTTACACCTTAGGCAGAAGATACTCAGGTCATACATAATCTATCAAAAATCACAAAGTTGATTGTTGACATTGAAGACGACATCATAGACCCAGTGATGCAATGCACAACCCTTCCCAGACATTCGGGTTTCTCTCAAAAGAAACTTGTCTCATTTGTCACGGAGATACACACGTTATCTATTGACATCTCACTCCGAGATTTGGTTTATTGAATAGGTGGCAGTCTTGCTCCTAGCCTCCGATTACTAAAACCAAAAATGCACAAATTCGAGTCTAGAGTCCAAAGAAGAGATCAAATTATTAAATCTCACTTAGGACATCTATGGTCAAAATTACTCTTGTTGGAATACCTTAATGTTCACAGTTGTAACAAAGAGTCCTACGCAGTTATCTTGAGATTCTTGCCAGAACATCCGAGTGATACTTAGTATTCACTTGTGAAGATGGAAAATCCTGCCTTGAGCCAACATCAAAACAAAGCTCTTTGTAGGTGACTTGCAAGATTCTACATGAATCATGCTTGTGTTAACTGGATATTGATTTTGGTCCAGTAAATAAATTGATGAATTAATCGGAAGATAGTACTATATGATTCACTCTTACGTGTTGTCTGAATTTGCGACGTTCGGTATTGTGACTAGCAAGCATGTGTGGAATCTAATACATTTGTGTTAGAAGATTACGCTTTGAGCTGGAACCCTGTCAAGGAGGATTTCTTTGAATCTACCTGAGGGGGGGGGGGGGGTCAACGGTATAGTATTTATACTATAAATATGGGAAACCGAGGTTTAATGCAACGAACTCGATATAAGACAAAGCCATTCATCTTTTATTGCTAACTGTTTTATTTCAGGATAAGACGACGGTGTTGCAGCCTCATTCCAGCGAAGTCGGATTCATAAACCACATGCTCATACTCAAGCTTTCAAAGTCAATCATTCAACGTCAAGATAGTTGATTCTAATCTTCCCCACCATCAAAGAGCCTCAAAGTTAAATAAAGAATCATCAATTGGGGAGATTGTTAGACTTATAATCATATGTCAAACAAGAATGTAACAAGTATGAGCATGTTGGTCAAGAGCACAAGTTGATCAAGGAAGTCAAATCAAGATGATTCAAGTCAAGGAGATGATGCAAGATAACGATCTCAAGAACTCAAAGTCAAAAGATAAAGGCTCAAAATCAAGATCACAAAGCATGGATGAACAAAGCCATTACAAACAAGACAAGACCATAACAAGGCAAAGCATAAACGTTAAACGTCATATCTTCAATGTCATCGGTGATACAGAGAAGTTTGAAGAAAGAGACCTCAACATTGGGGGAGATTGTTAGCCTTAATTATATTAAGTCAAACAAGAATGTTATCGGTCTTAGAAAGTCAAACTAGGTCTTGTATTGTAATAGGCTAGTCGGGTTCAACGGGCTTGGATTGTAATCTAATATTGTCTGTGTTTCGGGCTCAAAGCCCAAGTTTAGCCAAGCCCGGCCCGTTAAGAAAGCCCATGAGCCAACTAGAAGGCTAGGGTATAAATATCCCTTCACCACACTTGGTGAAGGGTGTTGGTTACTTTTCATCACTTGTAACTTTCCATTTTTCTATCTAATCTTCTTGTTTCTCTCTCTACTTTCTCTCTCTAAGATTCTTCTCATTTTCTAGCATCTTGGTATAGAATATAGTTGTGTAATGGATTAAACTAGTGGGATAACAGCATCCTTGTCCTTGGTAAATCAAAATGCCGGATCCGAGGTGTGAAAGGGTTTCTTTCCTCACACGTCCAAGGTTGAGAGAGATCATCTTCGTAGGTGTTTGACCTGTGCCTCTTTGATTTGGATTTCCAGTGACCTCCCTCGCTGTCTTCACTCTCCGAATATCTGCTGTTTCCTCGGGGCGATGTACCCCTGTGATGATGCTTCCTTGGTTGCACCTCGGTTCCCTTCGCGTGGGAACTCTGGTGGCGGCTGTCATAACGTGCGGATGCGCTTTGTTCTTTTCCCCCCAACCTATTGAATACACCACCCTCCTTCCGCGGCCTGGGCCCAGGTGAAGGAGGTTTGTTTCGTCTGAGTCTTCTGAAGACACTGGCAATTGGTGACGGGCTTCGGGAGTGCTTACTTCCATGCCTCCTTCTCGGCTCTGTCCGGGCAGTTGGCGTCTTGGATTCGGAGTAATGCGACTCTTCGTGATTTCTTGGATTTCTTCCGGATTCGTCACCGTAGAGTAGGCGTGCCTTTACTGCGTTGAGCTTATCTTGCTGCTCTTTTTCTTTTTGCATTTTTTCAGCGATGAGCGGCAACAGTTGGTGGTAGTTTTTGTCGCACAGTTCTCTTAGGACCTCGTCAGACGTAGGCTCCTCGAGACCTTGCGGGCCACTTCTTCCTCCGGTGTTCCGCACGGCGGACGTGGGAATGGTTGGGGTGTGCTGTTCGCGAGTGCTCATGATGAGTATTTTAGAAAACGTGGTTGTGTTAGAGTCCCACGGATGGCGCCACTTGTTAGTACAAAATAAGTGTCGGGCTTAAAACAGGGCTCAAATCCTTCGTTGGGCCGGGCCTTCGAATGATTTGGGTATCAGATCTTGTACTAGAGCAAGAGAGGTGAGATGATTTCCTGCACAATTAAATGAAAACCGTTAGCCTTACCGTGGGGACGGACCCCACGATTAGACTCCGGTGTGAGAGTAAGTAAACATGTAGAGAGAGAAAGTGTATGTATGTAGAGTGAGAAGATCATACTGTTCATTGTGTCAGAGGGTCCCTTTTATAAGCGAGTGAAATATTAGGGTTTCCTAATATTTCGTTTGTTTCGTTAGTGGTCGGAGTGGGTCCCTTGTCGGGCAAGGTTCCGCAGTAATCGTGTGTACGGATGCGTGTGTTTTCCGCGGACGGAAGTAGCCTATAGTTGGGTCCGCGTCCGTTTTGCTGTGTCCGGGCCGTTACCAGTGCCGGATTGGGTTTAGTTTCGGCTCATGGCTGCTACATTGGGCCCAGAAGCCCAAGTGGCAGTGTAACCCAAGCCCGGAGGCTTGGTATACCTACCATACGTCATCATAGATAAACTTAAAGGTTGTCCAAGTTTGGGTATAATTATACTAATAGATATGAAAAAGATTTATTAAAAAAATAATGTATATATTCAATAATTATCGTCTACAAATTTACAGCATATAATTTGGTTGTTTGGATTACACATTTTATTTCCATACCTGAGGTTACTTACTGGTTTGTCTTAAAAACTCCTAGTAACATCTTGTCCAAACACCCAAAATCCAATGATAGCTACGGGAAAGTAACACATGGCATTGACAAAATAAGCTCCCATAGCGCTTTTCCACATTGCTACTCTTGACGGTTTTCCGGGTCTTGAAGGGATGGTGGCTTGGATTTCAAGTGCGACTGCATGTCCTGCATACGCAAATGAAATCGGACCCAACGCATTGAATATTCGTACTATTTCCAAAGCCTTAAACTACAACAGAATGGCAATAGGTTTGTGACACTTGTTAAGTCAGAGTCAAGAGCTGAAGACTGTCTCCCTATCACAAGCTTTATGACATTTTGAAGCAACACCAAATGAAGTCAATGAGGAAGAAGAACTGAAAGACTAGCACGCACATGCTAATCCAAGATTGCACTTGTTTTGGCTCAACAACACCATTTTTACCATCATCAAAACCCTCCTACTTCAAAACACTCAATATTCCTCCACCAGATCGCAACAGTCCTACCAAAACAGCGAAAAAGCAATTGTTACCTCTTATTCTCCTACTTATGATCGCAAACCTGCTACGGGTTACAGAAGATTAGAAATGTGCAAAGGAAAAGGAGATTGACAAACACATGAGGCTTTAATTTCTCTCTCGGTCGTATTAAAAGAAAATCTACAAACCTAACCAACAACAACCTTCGAAACTTCATCAAACACAGTCGAGCTAATCAAGATATTCTCCATCTCGCTAGAATCAACAAAGGAACAGGGTATGATAATCAGAGGGCAGTCAAAGTTGCGGGCCTAGGGAAAATGTACGTTACTCCGGTATGTGCAAAAGTCGGGATTCAGTGTTAACAACTGCAAGGAATATGGGCATGTATCAAGGGAAATGTCAGAAAACCAAACGAGTAAAGGAAGCAGCTCATCACTAGGAAAAGATGTTATTGTGCAAATAAACAAGAGAATAAGGGTTCAGTTGAATGTAGAAACAAGCGATTGGAAGGATTGATTACAGATGATGAGTCTGATGATCCAGGAATTGAAGCACATTATATGTACATGGCACAACTTCAAGAGGTTACTCCAGATCAGTTGACAAATCTGGACGCAATCTTTGATGATCGAGCCAATGCATAAGGTGAAGGCAAAACAATAATGACAACTATAATTGTTTGCCATGGAAAATGAACATCCTGAGCAAAACTTGAATCTAGTAAATGACATATATCCTGACGGAACAACCAAAGTGATCCAATATAACTATTGATTTATCGATATATGTTATGATAGAGCTCAGGAAGACCAGGGATGAAACTTGATGATCTTGATCAAGAACGTGATTTGCTTCTTCTTAATTCATGTAAACTAAAGGGTTAAACTGATGAACCATGATATCCCCCGCCAAGCAAAAAACGAAATAAAATTTTGGAATCCATCAAACAAGGAGTTAGTTTTTGATTATATTTAAAGGTGAAATTGTCGGATTTCAAAACATAAGAATAAGAAGTTTAGAATCATCAATAACCATTTCAAAGAAGCAAACAATGACTGTCCAAGACCAAATAGTTTGATGTTTAAAACCTTAAGAAGTTCCAAGCAGAACTTGATAAGTATATATATATGAATTATGCTCAAAGGTGGAAAATTGATTATGCAAAAGCTATAGGGGAAATTTAATGTCATACAAAATCGATTCTGATAAAGTCAACTAATGCATATACATCTAAAATAAATGATTTCTAAATCAACGATTTCTGGATATGAAAAAGGAGCTTTGTGCACGTCAAAAACATATCTCCATAATTCACAAGCAAAAGAGGCACAGATTAATCTTTACAAAACTCGTAAGACAAGGAACTTGATAATGTCATTGCTTTAGAAAACAAAGTCCAAGGTTTAGAATGATAATGTATATAAAACTGCCAATCGGTTTCAAAATAATGTAATATGCTTAATCGTATTGATAAAAACAAGTATTTGCAAACCCTGAGTTCCTCAAGAAAGCTCAAAGAGCAATCTCGTCTGTATATAAGGTTGCTTACAAAAAATCTGCGTTAAATGTTAGCCCCTGATTTCGAACGAACCATTCCATCTTGAATAAAAGAGAACTCGATCAAAATTAAGCGATTTAGTCAGACCGTTTGATTATGATCATTTGAATAAGCTTTATGATTTGTTCGTTCCACAACGAGAAAAGTCGCCTGGACAACACAATTTTCCAAAAACGTCAAAGATGAGTCATACATCTTCTAATTAGGAATTCCAAAGAGGTCCTTTTCGTAGAAACAAACCAACTTATTGTTAGAAAAAACTAAGGATGATCCATTCCTTGGAATAAAATGTAAAAGCTCTAAAGAACTTACAATATCAAAAAGAGTGTTGACACAATTTTTTTTGACGGGAGTGGAACGTTTGCAAACAAACAATTGCCAAAAGAACATATTTTTGGTAACATCTAACCTTTCAATTCAAAACACAATAGAAGGAAATTTTTGGCCCCCAAATTTAGCAGACTCCAATGCGACGTTAGAAAATTTTCACTTGTTCCTGAACGAGGAAATGGTTGCTGATTTGAGATACTTAATTCTCGTTGAAATAAAGTAGACACTCTCAAATCTCCACTAGAAACTCAAAAACACAAGTTTTGAATGAAATATACCTGACTTCTAGGGAATATTACTAAGCTGATGCACATGAATGCAATACATTGTTTGGTACACTGAATTGAAGCAGTTACTAATATTGCAATGTGATAACTTAGAAATCCAGGGAAAAATTGTGAACATCTAAAAAGAGCTTTCAAAAAGTAGAACAATGTCAAAGAGTTTTGAAGCACTTTAGAAACATGCGATTAATCTTGAACTTGATTTACAACAATGTAAAGAACAGATAAAAAATGAAAAATCTTTCAAAGAAAATTAGTCAAACATATTTCTGAAAGAACGTAAACAGTATTTTAAAATTCAAGACTTGAAAGCTCAATTACAAGACAAAGGAATTGCAATAAGTGAGTTGAAGAAACTCATAGAAAAAATGAAGGAAAAATTCTATGGAAAACTAAGTTTGAAAAATCTTCGGTTATTCAAAAACCGAATGCTTTTAAAATTCAAAGACAATCAATTTTAGTAAACCAACTGATTTTTATCAGATTCCTTCATTGCAAAGAAAGATTTCTCAAAGTCAAAGACAGTTACAAAAACAATAATTTGTCTAATGAATTTTTCAAACCAGTCCTAGCACAGATTTTGCCTCAGAATATGTGGCCATTGTCAGAAAAACAAATTGATTGCACCAGAAATGTATAAAGTGCACAACAAAGGGCTACTCAAACTAGAACAAGAACCGTCAGTTGCATCAAGACATTAGGAAACCTAACAAAACGCTGTTACCATTTCTTACATGAGTAATTCCCAATACTAGAGTTAGCAGACCACAGCTTAAGAGCAATCATCTGGAAGATAGAGTCATGTCTAACAATAGTCAAGGGAAGAAGCAAGAAGTAGAAGACCACCGTAGGAAGTTTAAGTTTTCAAATAATAAAACGAGTTGTAACTGCGTGTAATGACAGTTTTGAATGCTAAGTACCTTGAATTTAACTTTGTCTGTGTTACTTGTGGAAAATGTGTGCTTGAATGAAAATCATTAGATTTGTGGTGTTTTTTTACATTATTTCAATGGGCGTGAATTCTAGACTAAACAACAATGGTGTGCTATTAGTACTAGAGAACCCAAACAGAATGTTGAATACCAATCTGTATGCAACATCCAGTAAGAAAACAGTTGCAACAGACTCCACTGTCAAGAAATTTAGAAACACCAACGAGGAAGATTATGAGCAAGTAGTAAACAAAAAAGATCAAGTTGGGTGTATCTATGTATACACACCATCCCGGATACAATTGAAACCAATTCTCAAATAGGAAATGTTATAACCCCAACGTAGTAATGCCTCTAGGATATGCATCTAGAACTGCTAATATTTTGAACATAATACTTCGTAGGTGTTCCACTAGTGTCCCAAATACTCTAAACCTACCATTGTCTTCTAATTCTTTTTGCAGCTTGTAAGATCATTCTATCATCGTCGACTCAGGGTGCTCAAAGACACATGACCAGAAATCTTCAAACTCTAACTAATTTTGTGGAGAAATTTCATGAGAACGACAAGTTTGAAAAGATCAAATTGCTCCAATTCTTGGCTATAGCGAACTGGTTCAAAGAGAGATTACTATCAAAAGGGTTTATTACCTCGAAGGGCTTAAATCATAATTATTCTCCGTTGGTCATTCTGTGATCGGATTTGGAAGTTCTTTTTAGAATCAACATGTTATATCCGTGATTTGAAGGGAAAAGATCTTCTTCACAGGTTTCTCGTGCCACAGATTTACTATTCCGTTTCTCTGCAAGACTCAACAACTCCCAATCTATTTGCTTAATTGGCTAAGCAAACATCGTCTCATCATGGTTATACATCGTCGTCTAATCTCATTTAAACTTCGACACATCAACTTGCTTTTCAAAAGTAAATAAATTGTGAATGGCCTTCCAAAGCTTGAAATTCATCAAATCATATGTGTTTCATTCTTGTGAGTTGGGGAAAGCCAAACAAAAGTCTTTTTACACAAAGACTACCCCGATCTCAAAAAGACGGTTACAACTTCTACCCATTGGACAATGTGGTCAATGCGGGTGAAAGCATTATGGAAAGAAATATGTCTCAAGTAATATGTAGATGACTACTCCCGATATACCTGGACTCACTTCTTGAGGTCCAAAGACGAAACACCTGGAGTTCTCATTGATTTCCTCACACTTGTCCAAAGAGGACTTCATGCTCAAGTTACAACAGTTCGAACTGACAAAGGCATGGAATTTATTAATAAAACTCTTCATGCATACTTTGCAAAAGAGGGAATAAGACAACGAAACGTCAACTGCTCGAACACTAAACAAAAATGGCGTTGTCGAACAGACGGAAACCGTACTCTTGTTGAGGCTGCTCGAACAATGCAAGCGCCGCTAAAGTTCCTTTGTTCTTCTGGGCTGAAATCAACTGCAAATAACACATGTTTTCAACTCAAAACCGATCACTTGTATTCCTACGACATGAGAAAACACCTTACCATATCATCAATGCACAGAAACCGGTCAGTCAAGTTCCTTTCACATCTTTTGGTTACTTTTTTTTGCTAAACCAACGTCATGAGATGGTGAAAATCTTATAAAATGAAGGAAAAGGTGATGCATGTAATTTTGTTGGGTAAATTCTACTCAATTAAGGCTTACGAGGTATTTAACAAGAGAATAAGAATGATAGTTGAAACAATTCATATTAACTTTGACGAATTGCCTCAGATGGCGTCAGATCACGTCAGTTCTGACCCCGGTCCACAATGTTCGACAACGTGCTTGATACAAAGACAGTTTAAGTCCGGTCCACAAAGTCAAGAAAATGTTCCTCAAGTTGTTTAGACAGCAACAAACGTCAAATGAGCTGAATTGCCAAAATAGTCTATGTTCCAGTGAATTACTCAATGGAATTATCTCTGTATGACAAAGTCTTCCGCTGTACATGCTGCTGATCATCCCGATAAATCGTCACACTAACAAAAAACTCACCTTTCTACCAACCTGATGTTGCAGATCCACTTCCAATGAACATTCCGTCAACCTCACAACTCAAACTCCACTCAAGTACCAACTGTCACTGCACCTGAGAACATTTATTTCAAGCAAAACCAATACAGAAAATGCACAATTTGACGACGATGAATTTATCAACATCTTCAGTACACCGGTACAAGAACAAGGGGAGACATCGTCTCGTCATGTTGATTCATCAAACATGCATACTTTCTATCAACACCATCCTTCTGCACAACGTTGGACAAAAGATCATCCATTAGAACAAGTCATTGGAAATCCTTCTCAATCATTAAGAATCAAGACGTTTAGCTAGAAAACAGATGCAAGATGTGGTATGTTTTCACTCCAACCGTGAGTCGAACCGATCCAAAACATCAAAGAACCCATGGCTGATATCTGCATGGATTGAAATCAATGCAGGAAGAACTTCAATCATTTGATAACTAGATGTATGGGAATTAGGCACACACCACTCTGCAAAAATGGTCCATTAACTTTAAAGTGTCTCTGAAAAACAAACTGATAGAAAATACTGTCATCGCAACAATCATCGTCTTGTGGGCTAATGATATGCTCAAAAAGAAGAATGATTTCGAAGTAGTCCATTTTGGCACCACATTGCACGGTGGAAGCTGTATGTGTTCATTGCGTATGCTGCACACTTAATCATTTTCGTGGTACCAATGGACGTTAAAAACAACTTTCGTTTACAGACCGTCTGAAGGAAAAAGTCTAAAACGGAAACCAACCAGATGGATTATGTTTGACCCATAACATCCTGACAAGCTTACCGTCTCAAGAAAGTCATTATAAATGGTCTCAGAACAAACACCA
This sequence comes from Tanacetum coccineum, assembly GCA_026074375.1. Taxonomy (NCBI): domain Eukaryota; kingdom Viridiplantae; phylum Streptophyta; class Magnoliopsida; order Asterales; family Asteraceae; genus Tanacetum; species Tanacetum coccineum. Next base: position 26,561 of record BQNB010042993.1, on the reverse strand, counting down.
AGAGCAGTGGTATATGAACTCTCCAACTTCCTGGTATCCAAAAGATTCTAAAAGGTTTCAATTGGGATCCAACTCTTTCATAACTAAACATAGGGAAGACATACTGTCTTGTTCAAATTTACGTTGATGACTATAATTATTTGTTTACGAACCCAAACTTTAAAAATGATTTGGAAAAATAATGCACAGCAAGTTTGATATGTCTATTACGGGGGACTGAAATTCATTTAAGGAATTCAGATCCACCAATCCCTCGTGGTAATCTTTTAAACCAAGCAAAGTAATGCTCAGAGATACTTAAAAACATGGTAATACCTCAAGTGATAGCATTGGTACTCCAATAGGCTATAAAACACCTTGATGCTGACCGAGTGGTACTCCAGTCGAACCAAACAAAATAACGTAGTAGTGTGTCGGGAGCACTCATGTAACCTAACAGCAAGTAGACCAATATGTACATGCAACATGTTATTGTGCTCGCTATCAAGCGAAGAACCGATCTGAGAAACTCTCCACTTGCGTTAAACGGATCTTTTGGTACCTTAAAGACTCCATTAACATGGGTCTCTGGTATCCGAAGGACACGGTTTCGAACTAACTGCTTTTTCAAATTCGGATCATGCGGGCTGTCTCGATTCACGTAAGAGCACATCTGGTGGCATAAAGAACAATTACTAGGTGGTGAATAATTAGTCAGCTGGTCATTACCAAAAAGCAGGATTGCACCTCAATGTCCTTCATCAAACAAGAGCCGTTATGTGTCTTTATGCGTGCTGCTCACAAAGTTCTATGGTTGAGTAACTCAAGCTCACAGATTATGCTTCCACTTTGATAAAATACCTATGTATGTGACACAAAGAGGCACCATGAGCCATGCCTGTTCAAATCCAGTCCAGCATTCTCTACCAAGCAACAACGATGTCAGATATCACTTAAAAGGAACAGGTTGAAAAGGGTATTGTTTAATTATTCTTGTCGGGAACTGTATACCATTAGCTGACTTTGTTACTAAAGCTTAACGGAAGATAGTGTTAAGTATCTTGTTCAACAACTCGGTATGAGATGTTAGACTCCAGATAACTGGAGATTCTGGCATTGATCTGCTTGATCCATCAACCAGCAATTGTAAATAATTTTTATTGACAGTCTTTATTTTTGATTTTATAAATTTTTTTGAAAAGAAAATACAAAAATATAAAACAACAAAAAGAAAAAAGAAAAATAATAAAAACCTAGAAAAAACAAAATATAAAATCAAAAAAAATTTCAAAAACCAAAAAGAATCTTCTCGACCTGTCTCCTTGGAATCGATAACTTTCCGTTTCCTAGAAAGTTGACTTAACATCGACACGGTCGTGTAAAATGAAAGTTCAACATGAGTTTCAAACGCTTACAAAACATGTCTTTTCTAAATTTATCTCAATGACTTATGTACACTACAGTGCATAACACGGTCCCGAAAAGTAATATGGAATTGTACTCATAAGTGTGCTTTACTCTAAAATAGAAGAGAAGTCTTCTATCATGTTTTTAAAATCGTTGAACACAATTTTTCAAAAAGAAATTTCAATGTCAAAATATATCTACAATATAATTTATGGTATTTTTCTATTCAAAGAGGTATTTGTTAAAATTGTGTGTTCAACACTCCCTTCCTCGAATAATTTTCTAAGGGGGAGCTTTTTAAAACAAAGCCTTTTAATGTGTTGGATACATCTCATAAATGTCAATTTTATGTATCCAAACACATTTTGTGAAATTAAAATGTGGAAACTTATAAAGTTAATTATTAATATACATTGGTTTCACTAAGGCATCTCACTTCCGTCTTCAAACATTTTTGTGGTGTCATAATCAATTTTTTCAGTCCAATGTCCAAGTTTAATAATATTTGGTATCCCACAATAACTGTTAAGGGGGAGCTAATCGGGAATTCTTAATTCAAGCAATATGGTTGTTAGAAATTTTCTCGGCCCGAGGAATTTTTCATGTCAAAATTTAATCAATTGGTTATTATATAAATACGAAGTGTTTTATTAATTGAAAATAATGGAGAAAATGTGATCAAAATATGTGTATAGACGATGTGATCTTTAAGACACTAATTCAACTCTTTCCTTATGTGCTAACAATTTGAATCTCGGAGCACATGTGTAGGGGGAGTATTTTGAAAAAACAAAGTCAAAAATGTTTTATGTTCGATCTTATACCCAAGCAACCTATTAAATTATCACGACGATTCTGAAGTCATAAGGTGGTTAGGTTAGAAAATAAGTCCTACGATCCAACCAGAACCAGAGGGATCTACCCAAGGACAATCCATAGTTAGAAATAGCAGTCCTTAGGTATGATTAGAGAAGAATGTGTATAAGGGAAAAATGCCGACTAAGATTGAGCTAACACTGGAACAATCACAACAAGGTGTTATAATGGACGTCTTGGTAAGCATTGAGGGTTGAAGAATGAAAAAGAAAGATAGGATAAAAGGGTGAAAAGAAAGAAGCCCTCCTTACACCTAGGCAGAACCGGTCAAATGCATAAAAACCCTGATCAAAATCACAATGAAGATGTTGATATTGAAGAAACTCGTCAATAACCCAGTGATGCAATGCACAACCCTTCAGCCATTAGGGTTTCCCTCTCAAAAGAAACGTTTCTATTTGTCACGGAGATACACACGTTAAACTATTGACATCTCACTCTGAGCATTTTTGATATTGAATAGGTGGCAGTATGCTCCACCACCGAATTACTAAAACCAAAAGTGTACAAATCGAGTCTAGAAGCAAGAAGGAGATCTATAAATCTCATTAGGACACAATGTCAAAATACACTTGTTGAACACCATAAAGTTCACAAGTTGTAACAAAGAGTCCTACGCATTATCCTTGAGATCTTGCCAGAACATCCGAGTGATACTTAAGTATTCACAGTGAAGATGGAAATCCTGCTTGAGCCAACATCAAACAAGCTCTTGGTAGGTGACTTGCAAGATTCTATATGAATCAAGCTTGTGATAACTGGATATCAATTTTGGTCCAGTAAATGAATTGACGACTTAATCAGAAAGATAGTAACTATCTGATTCACTCTTACCGTGTTGTCTGCTTTGAGACGTTCCGGTAATGAGAACTAGCAAGCATGGTGAATCTAATACATCTGTGTTAGAAGATCCTACGCTTTGAGCTGGAAACCCTGTCAAGGAGATTCTTTGAATCTACCTGATCACAGGTATAGTATTTATACTATAAAACGGGAAACCGGAGGTTAATGCAACCGAAGTCAAGATGAATGACAAAGCCATATTCATCTTTTATTGCTAACTGTCTTATTTCAGGTTTAGACGACGGTGTTGCAGCCTCATTCCAGCGAAGTCGGATTCATAAACCACATGCTCATACTCAAGCTTTCAAAGTCAATCATTCAACGTCAAGATAGTTGATTCTAATCTTCCCCACCATCAAAGAGCCTCAAAGTCAAATAAAGAATCATCAATTGGGGAGATTGTTAGACTTATAATCACATATGTCAAACAAGAATGTAACAAGTATGAGCATGTTGGTCAAGAGCACAAGTTGATCAAGAAAGTCAAATCAAGATGATTCAAGTCAAGGAGATGATGCAAGATAACGATCTCAAGAACTCAAAGTCAAAAGATAAAGGCTCAAGATCAAGATCACAAAGCATGAATGAACAAAGCCATTACAGACAAGACAAGACCATAACAAGGCAAGGCATAAACATCAAATGTCATATCTTCAATGTCATCGGTGGTACAGAGGAGTTTGAAGAAAGAGACCTCAACATTGGGGGAGATTGTTAGCCTTAATTATATTAAGTCAAACAAGAATGTTATCGGTCTTAGAAAGTCAAACTATGTCTTGTATTGTAATAGGCTAGTCGGGTTCAACGGGCTTGGTTTGTAATCTAATATTGTCCGTGTTTCGGGCTCAAAGCCCAAGATATGCCAAGCCCGGCCCATGTAGAAAGCCCATACGCCTACTACTTGGCATTGGGTATAAAAGGACCCTCTCCACACATGGAGAGGGTGTTGGTTACCATATTTTACACTTGTATGTGTGTGTAATCATCCACCTCTCTAGTTTCTCTCTAATAAATCTTCCAACTTTTCTTTCTATCTTTCTAGCTGTTTGCTTATTGGTATAGCTTATGTTGTGAAATGGATTATGCTTTTGGGATAACACATATCATCAATGCCCGGAAACCGTCAGTTAAGTTCTTTCACATCTTTGGTTCTCTTTGCTATATCGTCAGAGATAGTGAAAATCTTGATAAAATGAAGGAAAAAGGTGATGCATGTAGTTTTGTTGGGTATTCTACTCAGTCAAAGGCTTACAGGGTATTTAACAAGAGAACAAGAATAATAGTTGAAACAATTCATGTTAACTTTGACGAATTGCCTCAAATGGCATCAAATCACGTCAGTTCTGACCCCGGTCCACAATGTTTGACTACGGTACTTGAACAAGACAGTTTAAGTCCCGGTCTATAACGTCAAGAAAATGTTCTCAAACTGCTGAGACAGAACCAACGTCAAATGAGCTGGAATTGCTATATAGTCCGATGTTCAATGAATTACTCAATGAAACTTCTCCTGTTGTGTCAAAGTCTTCCGTTGTACATGTTGTTGATAATCCCGATAAACGTCAACAACATAACACAACTCACACTTCTACAACAACCAATGTTGCAGATCCACCTCCATTGAACATTCAATCAACACATCCAACTCCAACTCAAGTACCAACTGTCACTGCACCTGAGAACATTATTCAAGCAGAAACCAATACCGAAAATGCACAATTTGACGAAGATGAATTTATCAACATCTTTAGTACACCGGTACAAGAACAAGGGGAGACATCATCTCGTCATGTTGATTCGTCATGGAGTCGGGGACAGCTATTTGTCATTTATGTGATTTAACCCAATTCATATACAAAATATTATTTTATACTTAATAAAACTAGTTTATTAGATTCTTCTAGAACAAAATATTTCTTATCACCAATAAGGAGATTTTCTAGATTTGGAAAGATTTGAAAAGATTGTTTCCACTTATGGTTAATCTTATTTTGTCTTACATGATTAATATAACTAGCTTATAAATTATTCATTGTGTTATACTTTAAATCATTTGATTAGAAAGGGTTTATGCAAAATGATAAGATTTTATTTGATCATTAACTATGTTTTAATAATGACATATTTCATACCTTAAGTTAATTTGTCATCGTTCAAGTAAACTTTTGACAAAATAATTGTTTACGTAAACTTTTAGTAGATATGACATTATAATTGTTATTATCAAAACATGAACATCATTAAATATTAATATCGTTTCTGCGCGAATATTTGTATTAACAGGACGGTTGGACGGACTGGTAAAGGAAGTGGAAGAACTAGAGGGCAAACTGGTGATCAGGGTAGTGGTGGGATTGAAGAACAAGGTGGTCAAGTAGGTGGTCTGGTATAATAGAGCGTGAATGATGGTGTTGATGAGTCCTCGACTTCTCCACTATCATTGCACAATAGCTGCAAAACTTACTCCCTATTATCTTTGCTCAATTAGGCAACCATGGTAAGAATCAGGGAAACAATAGGAATCAAAATGGAAATGCCGTTAATGACAACATCTAGGGTGATGTTAGGAATGTCATTGTGAACAACAACTGAAGGGGTTGTTCATACAAGGAGTTTTTAGCTTGTAATCCAAAAGAGTATGACGAGAAGGGAGGTGCTATAGTCTATACCTATTGGATTGAAAAGATAGAGTCAGTTCAGGATGCTAGGTACTACTCTATAATCCTTAGCAAGATGCCCAAGGTACTTGTGACAACTGTGATTTGAGCAGGTTAGTTTATACCTTTAGAAATGGTTAAGAGTTCATTTTATGTGTTTAAGTGTTGTGCTATGTGATTTTTATGTGTGTAATGAGTTAAGTATGTGCATGATATCATTTTAAGGTGTATGGGCATCTCATTTTGAGTATGTTTATGTTGGATTATGCGTATTCCATTTGTTCCGTTAGTGATAATGGAAAAGGACGGGGTATTGACATTATTGCTACGTACATTAGTTGGTTGATTAAGTTGTTAGGTTTATGGGAAATGTGGCATATTGGAAATGAAATAGGTGAGTGAAATATAGAAGGTTGTAGCAAACTTTCTAAACATATCAATGGCCTTTTGGTTTTGAAATGGAAAGTTATATTTAGAAACCACGCCCCCCCCCCCTCCTTAGTAAGTAGCGGTTTTAAGTATAAAGGTTTTTTAATCAATCTAGATTAGTTTTATAAAAACTTAAGGTAATGAAGTAAATTAATTAATTAATAATTTAATAAAAATATATATAATAAAGGGTGCGTCCGATTTTAAAAGAAAAAAAATGTCTTATTTAAAATAGAATTTGTGTTGGCTAGGATGGTTTAGCCTTAGATAAAGCCCTAAACACATATATTAGTCTATTATCCTACCCTAAAAGCACCTATAGAAGAAATAACTCAGCCCCCATAACCCTTTGTGTCAACTTCCCATACCTAAGAACAAGGAACCAAGAATCTTGATCAAGAGCTAGCCAAGAATTGATGTTAGGACCTAGTAATCAAGGTAAGTACACTCAATCCTAGTTAGTTTAATGTAATCATGTAACAAAATCATCGGATGGAATTCTAGGGTTTCAAAAATTCAGATATTAATGTTATTTTATGGCTGGTAGATATGATTAGGGTTTAATTAGGATCATATGGGTGTATTCGTTAGGGTTTTGATCGCGTTAGAACATGATTTAGATTAGGGCATAATTTAGGTCTGTGTTGTTCGGCTGTTATCTCGATGATGTAGCTCAGAGAGTCTAGTTTCTGGTGTCTATGATGTAGCTCGGAGAGTTTAGTTTCCAAAACATCCTGCCTCAAAAGTTTTTAAGGTCGGGAAGTCATTTAATTGTTGGTTACGAGAAAAAAAAAGTTGTCAAAGCAGTAAATTCGGGTCAGATTTAGATCACATTACGAGGTGTAAAACCCCCGCTTAAAACTAGAATTAGGATTAGCCAACCTACAGGAGTTTAGTTCTATGTGTATATTAAAAATTTCCCAAAGGAGAGCTTTTGATATATGGAGTCTAGTATGGTTTTTGGGTCCAAAAACTTTTTTAGTGTGCCGACCAGATCAGAAAATGAGTAGTTAAAATTTTATTTGGGGCACTTAAGAAGGGAAATAAATTAGTGGAAAAATCATGGAGATAGTAAACACATGATATTGAACCTGTGATTTTTGGTAAAATTTATAAAGGTCAGTAGGTGTGGTTTAGAAAATGGTAAAGTGACACTCAATTCTGGCATTTTCGGGGTAAATTGTTGTTGAAAACTTTGAAAAAGTATGTAAAACGATTTGGTTAATGACGTGGCATAGTGTCGGGGTGTGATCCCATGAGGGGTAATTAACTCCTTAGAAATCCCATCATATGATTGTTAAATTGCTTTAAGCTTTTGGTTTAGTAGCGTATTAACCGAGTTTGTTTTTATTGTTTAGATTTGGTAGTAGTTTGTGCGAAGCTTGCAATAGCATTGGTGAGTTTCAGTAAACCCCTTTTTCTGATTGATTTATTGGGTGGTATGGAATTATGCAAAGGTTTGGAAATGTTATTTGATTACTGTGATAATGTGTTTTCAAAGATGCTATGGACTCATACGTGACTATTGTTTTGTTCTGTGTACATGTTTGTGATGCGATATTGAGAATATGAAACTAGTCAGGGGAGGTCACTGTGGGTATCCAGGGCTGTATAGTGGAAGGTATTGTGGACTAGCGACAGATGGTTACTTTGAGAGTATCCACGGCCGAGGCTAAGAGGGTAACCACAGGGACCTTGGTATGATTGAGACGTCTTATAAATCGTTACTGGGAAATCGTGTTATTGGATTGTATTGGATTAGTTGTGCATGCTAGCCTGTATGATAGTTCATTTATTGTCCTGCAATGTTTTCTTTATTATCACAGTAATGCGTAGTTTGGATTTTATATCGTGTCTTAAACCTATGACTCTCACCAACTTTATGTTGACGTTTTAAGCATCATTTTCAGGTGAGTATCGTGATGATAAAAAGGATGTTAGGAAGAGTGGCTAAAGAGACCCTAGGAATTGCTTGTGGGGTTGTTATTTCTAGTCTTTTCAGTTATGACATTTGTTTTGCTTGATACTTGTTTGTTGGAGATTGTTAGTATTTGGATCATTTTGTTTCGTGTATGACATTACTTTAGTAAAGCAAGATCCCTATATAGTGTGGGTATTGTCAAGGACACATGTGTCCATATGTTATTTCTTAATTTAGATTTCTTTATAGTAGACACCATTGATTGTGATTAATACCATGATGTTACGCTGTATTTTGCTAGGGGGGTGTGACAGATTGGTATCAGAGCCTTTGTTATAGAGAGTAGTGGTTGAGCCTAGACTATAACTTGGGGTAATCTTATGTCGATGATTTAGGGCTTAAGTGTTTAATGCTATAACTGCTATGCTTCCCCTATATTGCATAGCTTATATTTTCCTAGTTTGTTAGTTTTCACTTTAGTTATTTTTTCTTCCTTATCTGATATGATATGTCATTACTTTTAGTATTTTAACGATATGTTTTTCCTCTCCCGTAAGGAGTTTGTTGGGGAACTGTTTTCCCACTGGAACTTAAGCGTTATAAGGAATCCATAAGAGGAGCCTCTTGAGGACGAGGAGATTGATAGTTGTCGTTGGTCGGAGGCGCGTAAGTAGAGCTGGACCTGGGAAGTTGGGTGATTCTTGCGGAGGAAGTCAAACCCAAGCGGAGGGCACAGCATAAAGGTTTTATCCATCCTTTAACTCGTCTTGTTGTTATTGATTAATTTCTTTTGGATATTTGTTTTGGAATTGTTGTTGAGATTTCGTTCCTTTATGTCGTTTCGACTTATTTGGATACGTAAGTAGTGTTTGTGGAGCATCCTTTTATGTGTTAGTTAGAGTGGTTAAGATGTGCAATGTGGTATATGCGCTTATATGTGAATTATGATTGAATGGGTAATCTTGGAAGTAAAGTCACAGTGTGAAAGGAGCCACTTATAATTATGGTGGCTAAATGATTATAAGGCATCACCACACGTATTCTTGTGACCATGATTGCCATTTATTTGTGTTTGGTTTCGTAAGGTGGTTGGTAGTGTTAATATGTTATTCTTTGTTTGATATGTGATTTCAAAGAGAAGGATAGGTGGTATGGATAAAGAATTATTCTCTATACCCTAATTGGAGGATATGTTAAGGTTGAGTTGGTAAAAGATAGTAGTTTCCTATCTATCTTGTATTATGTGATACTAGTAATTGCTATTATAGAGGTTGCTCGTTTGCTCTCGGTTGTTTGTCCGGATTTTCCTAAGTCTAAAGTTTTGCATCCCTTCATTGTACCTTTGTTCGTAAAGGATACCTGATTTTCCTATTCGATGTCTCGATGCATATTGGTTGTTCGGAATCTGCTCTTTCGGATATAGGCGCATTTCGTTAGTTCTTTCGTTGCATTGATTACTCGTATGAGTATCAAACGTTTCTTTAAGCACTAATTGTTTCACGTATTTTAGCGTGAAAACATTACTCCCTTTTTGGTATATCTTGGTTTCGTACCGTTGGCGAATGTTAGTATCGTTGCTTTTAGGTTTGCTCTTGGATCATTATTTAGGATAACCTTATGTTTAACTTTTGGGTACGTAACGTTTCTTTATGAGTTTTCTTGTACGAGTCTCGTTTTGATTTTATTTGAGTATACGTTCCTGGTTATTTTCTTTCGTTTTCAAAGATGGAATTGCGTGTAGAGTTGTACAGGTCTTTTTATATCCATGTTGGTATTATGGTGTCCTTTGTATTGAGTAACTATTTCATAATTGATGTCTAATTATAAAAAAACTCTTTGGGAAGTATTGTGTTAAGTGTTTGAGAAAAACTGTCGTTTAAAATGATCTTTTGTAAATAGGAATATAGTTTAAATGGTCTATACAAAATAGGATATGAAATTTTTTAAATGGTTTAATTACATTTTATTTTATTTAATAAAGCTTAGGTTTTTTTTTAAAAGTGATTCATAGTGGTAAAGTACGATATACCATTAGATAACCATCTCTAGATTTTTTTTGACAACCAGAATGAATTTTATAAAGATTAAATTTAAGACAATTTTATTTATTATTTAAAATGATTTTTATACTTAAAGTAACTTTCTTAATTTAAATTGATTTTTATAAAAAAACATTATTTAATTTGGTCTTTCGAGTAAAGTCGATAATTGGTATAAGGATTTCCGTCTTTCGTATTGTTATTTTTGTTTGTTCATTTGTCGTGGTACGTCTATTGATTTCTTTCGTTGCGTTTTTGCTCAGTGCATATACGTAATTCCTTTTTTTAAAGGATTCTTGGTCATTTGATCCACGTCTATTTTGATATGTGAATCTTCCTTTATGAATTCTAGCCTTTGATTTCGATATTGTTTGTTATTCCTTTCGATTGTTCGTAACCCTTGGAGTTCGTTGAATCGTGGAAGCTGTGATGTGATTGTAGGAATGGACTGGTTGTCCAAAAGGAAGTTGTGATGGTATGTCATGAGAATGTGGTTAGAATACCGTTGGAAGGTGATGAGATACGTCGGGTTCATGGTGAATGTACTCAAAGAGTCGTGGAAAACCTAATGAACACAAAGGTAGATGAACCGAAATTGATAGTGATATTCCGTTTCGTACGAGATTATATTGATGTGTTTTGAAAGATTTGTCAATGAAACCGCAAATGACAAGTGAGTTCCGCGTATATTAGACTTACGAATGACGCCCAGTCGCGAAAAGTATCCATTATTCGTCTTAGCCCCTCGGAAAATGAAGAATTGGTGCTGAACAACTTCAGAGTGCAAGATATGTGAAGTTTCATACGACCTAGTAATTTTTATGTGGGGAGCACTTTAGTGTCGTTGTTAAGAAGAGAAGCATGAGTTTATTTGAGTTAGTGTTTGGAATTACTGAAGAAGGCGAAGTTGTATGCTAAGCTTATCTAAGAGTGAGGTAGTGAAGAAATAGGAAATAGTACCTACGACACATTCTGAGATTTATGATTTATTCTTAGGATTGGCAGGTACCTACCTACGTTTTATTGAAAATTTTCTAAGATTGGTTAACACCCATTACTTTCCCTAATGAAAGAGGAAATCAGAAGTATGAGTAAGGCGCAGAACAAAAGAGGCTTTCCAGACTTGAAGATCTGATTTGTGTGTCGCCATTCGATAATCGAATGTGTGGCTGTGTGTTGAGTTAGGAAAGGGAGTTAGGTTGAAACGAAGACCGAGAAAGATTCAATGTCCATGACCTATCCAGTGGTTAATTGCTTTAAGGACAAGATATTGGCTACTTCAAGTGCAGACGTCCAAAGGTAGAGACGCTGCGCTAGCAGAAATGCTGCGTGACCTGGACCAACAAATGGAAAAGAGAGCAGATGATGGTTGTACTTTATGGATTAAATTGTACAGTAGGTATGAGTATGAAATTCGCTACCATCCAGGTAAGGTAAATGTGGTGATTGATGCCGTTATAAGGACGGAACGAGTGAAACCCTAGACGTCTATGACTTGTTGAACGATGGACTTGGACCAGTCAGTATGGAGTAAGGGAATGATATTGGCATCCCAAAAGGGAGGCGATTCAAGAAGAGAATGTAGTCACAGAAAGGCTTCATGGGTAGATTGACATATGGGAAAAAAGGAGGACGAGAGTTTGTTCTTTTTGGATCGTATATGAGTTCTGTTAGTAGGGACTGTGAGGAACAGTTAGTATAATGGGATGAGGCTCATGCATCCAAGGGTACTTGGAACATACCGAGAGCGAATAGTCGTATTTTACCTTGGAGACATGTATTGTAGCCACGGTGTAGAAAAGGATATAGTTACCTATGTTAGCAATTGCTTGAATATGTTTAGAGGTGAAAGCTACGAGGTCAAAGACTTTGGCTTGCTGAAACAGCCTAAGATACTTGATGTGAAAATGCGAGATAGAATCACCGGGATTTTATTCAAGTAAAATTTCCTAAGGTCAAAAGTAGTGTGTCTGATGTGATTTGGGTGTTGGTCGATGACTGACAAGTAAGCTCATTTTTCTAGATATACAAGAAGATTTCAAGATGTTGAAAGTTGGCAATGAATTTATATGATGAGGAGAATAGCAAGGAATGGAATTCTGGTGAGGATCAACTCAGATTTAGATGATATTACCTCGTGGATTTTGGCAGACGCCTGCATAAAGTGTTAGTGACGCGATTGGATTTGAGTATGTCTTAGCATCTCAAGCGGATGGTCAAAGTGAACGTATGATACGGACTTTCGGAGGATATAATGAGGGCATGTGTTATCGATTTTGGTGGTAGTTATCAATTGAGCATTCGGTGTGCTCCGTTTGAAGCTTTGTATGGTAGGAAATGTAGATCACTTGTTATATGGGCAGAGATTGGACGAAGTAGTTTGATTGGACCCAAACTAGTACAGGAAACAACTGATAAGGTAGTGTTGGTAAAGGAAAGGCCAAACTGGCAAGAGATCATCCAAAGAGCTATGTTTGATTTGTGCGTAAGCGTTAGAGTTGAGGTGGTGAGATCGTGTATTGTTAAAGGTGACGCCTTGGAAGGTCCTAGTTCATTTTGGAAAAGAGTAAGTTAGCACCAAGATATGTAGGATCGTTTGGGATCCTTGAAAGGATTGGCCTTGTAGCTTATAGGTTGAGGTTACCTGAAGAGTTGAGTAGCGTGCATGACACCTTTCATGTGTCAAATCTAAAGAAGTGTCTGGCGGATGCTAATTTGCATGTGCCGTTGAATGAAATCAAAATCGACAAGACTTTAGGTTTTGTTGAGGAACCGGTAGAGATTATGGATCGTGGGATTAGGAGTTTGAAGCGTAGTAAGATATCACTTGTGAAAGTTCGTTGGAATTAGAATTCAAAGAGTTTTGGTCCTGAGTTCACTAAGGAAAGACATATAAAGTTTAAGTATTCTCGATATTTGTATATGTGCTGTTGAATCGGCTAGTTAAATCTCGGGACGAGATTTCCTTAAAGAGGAGATAATGTGACAACCGTGATTTGAGCAGGTTAGATTATACCTTTAGAAATGGTTAAGAGTTTATTTTATGTGTTTAAGTGTTGTGCTATGTGATTTTATGTGTGCTAAGTGAGTTAAGTATGTGCATGATATCATTTTGAGGTGTATGGCATCTCATTTTAAGTATGTTTGTGTTGGGTAATGAGTATTCCATTTGTTCACGTTAAGTGATAATGGAAAGGAATGGAGTTATTGCATGTAATGTCGTCAATGTTGGATGATAAGTGTTTAGCGTTTTTATGGGAAGTGTGGCATCTTTAGAATGAAATAGGTGAGTGAAATATAGAAGTTTGTAGCAAACTTTCTAAAAATAGAAAGTGGTTTGGTGAAATGAAAGTTATATTTAGAAAGTTTAGTAAGTAGCGTTTAAATATAAAGGTTTAATCAAACTAGCTTAGGTTTTTATAAACACTTAAGGTAATGAAGTAAATTAGTTAATTAATAATTTAATAAAAAAATAATAATAATATATATATAATAAAGGGTGTGTCCGGTTTTAAAAGAAAAAAATGTTTTATTTAAAATAGAATTTGTGTTGGGCTAGGACTAGTTTAGCCCTTAAGGTAAAAGTCCTAAACCCAAATTTGAGTCCATTATCCTACCCTAAGCCCCTAGAACGAAATAACTCAGCCCCCATAACCCTTTGTGTCGACTTTCCATCCTTAAGAACAAGGAACCAAGAATCTTGATCAAGAGCTAGCCAAGAATTGATGTTAGGACCTAGTAATCAAGGTAAGTACACTCAATCCTAGTTAGTTTATGTAATCAAGTACAAAATCAATGAGGGAATTCTTGGTTTTCATAAAATTCAGAATATTAATGATATTTAATGATGTTAGAATGATTAGGGTTTAATTAGGATCATATGGGTGTATTCGTTAGGGTTTTGATCGCGTTAGAACATGATTTAGATTAGGGCAGAATTTAGGTCTGTGTTGTTCGGCTGTTATCTCGATGATGGTAATAGATTTTGTCAAGTTTCCGGTGTCTATGATGTAGCTCAGAGAGTCTAGTTTCCAGAACATCCGGCCTCGAAAGTTTTTAAGGTCGGGAAGTCATTCAATTGTTGGTTACGAGAAAAGTTGTCAAAGCAGTAAATTTGGGTCAGATTTAGGTCAGATTACGAGGTGTAAAACCCCCACTTAAAATTAGAATTAGGATTAGCCAACCTACAGGAGTTTAGTTCTATGTGTCTATTAAAAATCCCCCAAAGGAGAGCTTCTGATTTGGAGTCTAAGTATGGTTTTTAGGTCCAAACTTTTTAGTGTGTGATCAGATCCGAAACTAAGTAGTTAAAAATTTAATTTTATTTGGGGCACTTAAGAAGGGAAATAAATTAGTGGAAAAATCATGGAGATAGTAAACACATGATATTGAACATGTAATTTTTGGTAAAATTTATACAGGTCAGTAGGTGTAGTTTAGAAAATGGTAAAGTGACACTAAAGTTTTGCATTTTCGGGTAAATTGTTGAACTTTGAAAAAGGGTGGTAAACAATTGGTTAATGGATGGGAGGTGTGGGTGGTTGACCCATGAGGGTAATATAAATCCTTAGACATCCATCATATGACTTGGTATATGTGCTTAAGCATTTTGGCTTAGTAGCGAGTAACAACTTGTTTGTTTTGATTGTTTAGATTTGTGCTAGTGTTTGTGGAAGCTGCAAAGCATCTGGTGAGTTTCATAGCCCCTATTTTCTTATGATTTATTGGGGTGGAAATGATGCAAAGTGTTTGGAAATGTTTTGATTACTGTGATAATGTGTTGTTAAAGATGCATGGACTATATGTTGAATATGTATGTGGTGGCTCAGTTTACTGTGATGTGATATTGAGAATTATGAACTAGTCAGGGGGTATAACCTGGGGTATACATGCTTGTTTAGTGGAAGTTTACTGTGGACCTATCGGCAGGATGGTTACTTTGAGAGTATTCCACCGGCCGGGGATAGGGGTTTTTGTAAACCACAGGGACCTTGGTTACGATATGTGAGGTTTATTATCAAATCATTACTGGGAAATTATGTTATTGGATTGTATTGGATTGGTTGTGCATGCTAGCCTGTATGATAGTTCATTTATTGTCCTGCAATGTTTTCTTTATTATCACATTAATGCGTAGTTTGGATTTATATCGTGTCCTAAAACCTATGACTCTCACCACTTTTTGTGCGTTTGAAGATCTTTTCGGTGAGTTATCGTGATGATTAAGAAGGATGTTAGGAGAGAGTGGTAGAGAGACCCTAGGCATTGCTTGTGGAGTTGTCATTTCTCGAGTCTTTTCAGTTATGACATTTGTTTTTTCTTGATACATGTTTGTTGGGAGATCCGTTAGTATTTGGATCATTTATGTTTCGTGTATGACTTTACTTTAGTATGCAAGATCCCATATTTTATTGGGTTCTTGTCATGACACAGAGTGTCCATTGATTTATTTCCTTTTTTAGATTTCTTTATAGTAGACACCATTGTGTTGTGATGATATCCATGATGTTACGCCTCGTGTTTCCGCCTAGGCGGGGTGTGACAGTACTACTCTACAATCCTTAGTAAGATGCCCAAGGCGGTTGTAGTTAAAACAAGCACAACAAGGCGACTCAGGTAAGTGGTGCAGGTTACAGTTTGCACACTTAGGAGCTGCACCAGTGTACTCTCTCCTCACCGGGTTAGCGGTTGTAGCAAAAGCATTCCCAGTCCTAGTTCTCTTATTATTATCTTTCACATTCCTATCCCTACTAGGCTCTACACTATTCCCTCTCTTCTTAGGGTTCTTCTTTAGTGATCCATTCCTAATAGCTTCATCAGTTAGCGTACCAGCTTTCTGCACAGCCTTCTAAATTATCATTGGCTCTATTGCTGCAACCATCCCTCGGATCTATGAAGCAAGGCCATAGATGTACCTCTCAATCCTTATGTTTTTAGGGGTAACTAGATGAGGAACTAACCTACCGCTGGTGTTTCATTGTGTGGGTTGTGAAATATGATCAAGTTTTAAATTTATTATTTGCCGATTAACCAAAAACAACACTTTCAAACGAGAAATGTAACCCGGTCGGTGGGAGTTTCGTGCGTAAGTAATGTGTCAATCCTCAAGAGCCGAGGAACACTTTCAATTATTAATACTTTGTTTTACTAATCTAGTTAGTCTATCTATGCTAAACCTATCCTAAGCTTTGTTTAATCCTAAATCTAAGATTAAGGGGGATTTCAGCCTGAGAGACCAGAGGTTTGTGGGTGACTAAAATCAATTTCAAGACACTAAAACCAACGCAAGCAAATTAAACAGAGATAAAGAGCGGTATAGCCAAATTAAGAAAAACAGTATTAACCATTATTAATCCAATCATAATGTTGGTTTGTTTATTTAGTGCAACGATTACTTATCTTGAGGCGGCATATCATTCTTAAGACTTAGGCATTACTTCTTCCTAAGACCTAGACACGTAGAATTCTATCACAATTAAACGCATCGCATTAAAAGCTTCTTATTTGCTGATTTAATAATCTATCTTAGGGATTAGCTATGATGATCTTGTTACACCCTAACGCATAGAGACTTTACCCATCTTACTGCTTACTGGCAAATTCATTTGCTGTAGTAGTCCATAACCCAAGTCTTTACCAATTAATTGAGCACGTACTCGTTGATACCAATGTCACCTTATGGTCCAACTAAGCTCACAGTCTAAGGGCAATGATAGGTCGTTAATTGTGATCTTATTGGTCTGGATGTATAAATCACTAATGAAGAGCTATCCCGGCATCTAGATTACGTGGTTCGTATCACTAGATCCAGTTGAATGATAGGTCGCATACAAAAGCACGTAAACAAGTATGAATTGAAAAACATAAACAAGCAATTCAATGATAAACTAAGAAATCAAGATAAACAAACCAAACATTAAGATCTTCATAATAATGGCTAATATCCGATTATACTTTTACCCGTGTGTTTCCCTATAATAAAACTGGTATTTTCAGTCATTATAAATTTAAAGCTTTTGAAACACATCAGATACCAACTGAACGATTACAAAAGTATAAGAAATTACACGTTGTCTCCTATGGAATTAATCGCGTTGCTCGATCTCTTCTGCTCTTTTTCTCCTCTAAAAATCGACTTTTATGGTTTAGGTATCGAGAATATGATTTAGCACACTTAAAACTCGTTTTTGAGTTTTCTATTTATAGGGCCTGGAATATGGTCGATACGGTGTATCCAAAGTCTTGGATACGACGTATCGGGGGTTTCTTGGAGTAGGGACCACGTTTGATATCTTCTAGAATATTTTATTTCCATATAGCTTGAATACGGCGTATTGCCTTCTTCTGGATATGGCATATTAGATCTTGTTTCCTTCGTGGTCTTTGGTGGGTGCAGGCACAGATACACCGTATCTTCTTTGATAGATACGGCGTATTGGTTGTCAGAACAGTAATCTTCAAATATCTTCATTTAATCTCCATAAAGCGTGCCTTTTAGTTAATCTTCACCAAGTACTCCATAATTACTGCAATTTTCAAATACAAACGATTAAATAACAATTATTTGCAATAATTATACAAAATGGGTTAATTACATGAGGTAAATGATGCTATAAAATAGACATTATTTGATGTCATCAAATATCCCCCCACTTGAATCCTACTTATCCTCAAGTAACCTTTAGAAGTTTATAAAAATGTATCCCTAAGGATTTTTCCGTTCAAGCATTTATTTGATCTATTACAAGTACACAACCAAACACCTCACGAAATAGGAAGATGAAAACACTCAAATCACTCAACTAATCAATGTGGTAACATGTAACTAATTCGCTCAATTGCTCGGTCGTGACGAGTATTCTATCATAGGCTTGGCAAGGATACACATCTCCACTACTAGAGCTAAGGAGTAACAAGTTTATAAAGGTAAAATGGGTTTTTATTATAAGGCTCAGGGTTGATCATTCTACAATCTTTCACCAAAAGTACCACACCAACAAGGCAGCTAAAGCACACATACATGGCCGTAACGTCGGAATAGACATGTGTGTTCGATCACATCCTCATTCAAGTTTAACCAAGGGTTAGGATGAAGAATGATATAGGGTAGGGATCTTCTAGCTTTCACCAATAGTAATAAACCAACAAGGCAGCTAAGACATGCATACATGGCCGTAACGACAGAATAGACATACATGCTCGTACACATCCTCATTCGTGTAAAACCTATGGCTAATGATTAGGAAAGGGAATTAAATTGTTGTTAAACAAAAATTACGAAACAAATAGACTAGGTCCAAGATACAAGTTGCTAGACACTTTTTCCCTGACCGTTTACCATGATAAAGACACAACTATTTACAGACGTCTTGATCATAGATCAAAAACAACAACCAAAGTTGGCGTTCCCGTAACGGTCAACTTCCCATTCATCCCATACTTTACATACTTTTACAAGACAAGTGGCGATATCTTCCACTTTATACAATACTCTACATCGTTGACTTATAAGACGTATCAACAAATAATCGATCCTTCATATAATTCCTTAGGTCTAAGCTTTTGCAAAACGATTATCTTCAAACTTTCCTTCTCTTTTTTTGTGATTTTTCTAATTTTTTAGATTTTTTTACTACACTATACTACGAAACTCGGTGTAATTTCACCATCTTCACGGTCATAATAACTCCGGATAATTCCTTCGGTAATTCTTCATTCTTTGGACGTACCAATAATTGCGTTGGTAGCAAACATACATGAGTTTTGACTACTTTATACTTTCTCATTTGCAATGTGCAAATTTCTTCCCAATCGTACCAAAGATAGAAAATTGACACAAGACTCGGGAAATACATACTTTACACTTTAAGCAACTAGCAACTGATAAATGGACATAATCTAACAGGGTAGGCTAAGGTGTAAAGGTGTAACGAAACAAACAGTTGGTGTAATTCCTAAAGGATTGGCTCTACGGGTTTTTCTAGGGGTATCTTACTCTTAAGATGAGAGTAAACAAAGGGTTTATATGGGGATTTAACTAACCAGTGTAGTTAGTTAAAAAAACAACATATAAAGGCTTTTTGGGTGTAATCTTAAAAATTTACCAATTTAAACAAGTTACTCCATCTAAATCCATAGTACTCATTATTGTGGTCTCGAATAGATATACCAAGCCAAGTTCTAAAGTCTACAACATCACCGGCACACTCATATTTTTTTGTAAAATTTGGGCAAACATCTGGAAACGGATAAGGTTAAATCCTCACAATATCTAATAAGGGTTATTATGTACGGGTCATGTAACAAGTAATTTCACAAAAGTATGCTTGATTTTTTTTAAATTTAAGCATTTAATGTGAAAAATAGGACAAGTATGCATTCTAATTTCCATCCCCCTACTTGAATTATACAACGTCCTCGTTGTATATATAAAACATTAAAAACGAGAATTAAAAGAATTAGAATGAGAAACTCCCCTGATATTTTGCTCGGTGATTCCTCTAGTTAAGTTTATGAGAAATAATTGTGTGTTGTTAAATGCATCTGGATTTACCAGCATGGATTAACTTTCAACAGGATTCAGATGATCTTATACTTCACCAACATTGTCGATTTCTTTACAACGAGGTCCTTGTGCAAAATATACGAAAAACCATGCATTCCTATCTCGGTACCTATGGTTAATTATAAATAATAAAACAATAATTGTACAGGGGACAATACGAACATATCCATAAATGGAATACACCGTATAGCAAACTTGTAAAAGGTTTCATAACGGTTCAATCTGACGAATACGCACTATCATGGTGCTATGAATTACGCCGTATAGCTCAAAACTAAATTATGTTTAAAGTGCATAAAAATGAAGGACTGGATAATGTCGGACATTCAAATATGACGTATGTATGGGGGATACACGTTTTAATGTCTGGAGACAGACTCGATAAAAATAATAACATTCCGGTGTTGTCTCCGGGAAGCACTTTTGTTTCCAGATCAGTCTTTAAGTTAGACTTATTCTTCAGCTTCCTTCTTCCTTTGCTTTGTTCACGAAGCCATCCCTCCATCCATTATGCAAAAAGTTCTCCGTTTAAGTTGAAATGCATCAACGTTGGTTCTTGAGTGGTCGGAGTGCTCACGTTCTTTAATGGCAACATACTCATCATTAGCATTGAATGAGTATTTCATCATCTTGAATCTTCTAATATTGCAGATTGATGTATCATGATGTTCCTTCTATTGACTTTGGTTATTACCGGATGTGTTTTGCTCTATAATTCTACCAAGATCGGTTTTTATCAGATAAGGGTCATAATCCTTTTTAGTTTTGGCGTTCGCATACGGTCCTTGGCTGTAATTTTCCTAACGAGCGAATGAGGCAATTTCATGAGCATTTACTTTCCACCAACATTCTTCTAATTTTACCAATACATCATAGCCTAGTTCGTGGAAGTCCCCAAAACTATTTTTTAACCATGTGCAGAATTTCATTACTTCGGGAGTTGCATCCCCCCTTGATTCTTTAACCACTGGCCTTATGCATTAAAGCTTCTGTTAATACAAATATTCACGCAAAAACGATATTTATTATTTAATGATTCTTCATATTAGGATATTAACAAAGCTCGCTCTCGCTCGCACACTCGTAACTACGTAAAAGTTTACTGTAAACACGTTTATTTAGTCAAGTTTACTTGACGACGAAAAATCACTTAAGGTATGATATAACATTTATTAAACATAGTTAATGATCAAAGAAAAATATTATCATTTGTATAAATCCTTTCTAATCAAATGATTTAGCTAACACATGTATTAATTATAGCTATGTTATATTACTCATGTAAGACAAAATAAGAGTAATCATAAGTGGAAACAATCTTTTCAAATCTTCCAAAATCTAGAAAATATTTTCTTATTGGTGATAAGAAATATTTTGTTCTAGAAGAAATCTCATTAAACTAGTTTTATAAGTACATACAATTATTTTGTATAGATTTGGGTGTTAATCAACAATGACAAACATATTGTTCCTAGGTCCAACAATCCTCGGCTCCACCCAAAAAAGCATTAGACGGATCCAGGGGATGAGGGACTCCGTCGTCACTTTCTTAGTCGCAGTCTATTCTCCTGTGCTGAATTTCAAAAGGTTGCTTTATATTACCAAACTAATCTTTCATTTTAATAACTCTTGACAATATTTTCTCATTACATATTTATCTTTTATATATTTTTTCATTATACTTTGTTAATAATTCATTTACAAGTGATCAACTCATTCCACTCTTTAGTGAAGAACACTCAAGAGACGCAAGCTTCAAAGTCTTAATAGTTTTTAGTTGTGTATCTTACGTTTGTGATATTCATTCTTCTTGGATATCTTGTGTTGTGTGTTGTGTGTATCATATGTGTCGTGCTCGTGGTTAGCTTTTTTGGATTCATAATTCACATAGTGTGTTAGATGTTTTTATCTCAAAAAGTAGACTCGGGATTTGCATGTACATGAAATGTGTAAGCGAAGTGTACGGTTTTCGGCGACATAAAGGGTGCAGGTTCACATTGTGATGAGTAATATCTTGCTGGGTACTGGGGAGGTGGTGTAGGGGGGGGGGGCGAGGGGGTGGAGTGCGATCCTGTCCGGGGGCTGGTTGGGGGGGAGAGGGAAGGTGGGCGTGGATAGATGGGGGATGATGGTGGTGCCCCTGGTACGGGTGGTACGGTACATCATTGTCGTGTGGCCCGGGGTCTGAGCTCGCTCTTACCTTAGTTTTTTGGCATTTTTGGTGGGCCTTGTTGTTATGTTTTTAAACCTCCCCCCCCCCTCCGCTTTGGCTTCTGTCTTGTCCTGTATTAAGTCGCACGCCAAGTTTATTTCTTTGTTTAGTATTTGTTTGCGATGTAAGCCGCCGCCCCACTCGGTATGTGTTCTGCTTTTTTCTGAATTTACCCCGCCCTCGTCTTCGTTTCTCCTCTTTGTTCGTCCCCCCCCCCCCCCGTTTTATTGGTTAGATTTGTATTGTCGTTTAGTTTTGCGGCCTTTGCTTCAGATCCTTCCCCCCCCCCCTTGTTTCGTTTAGTTTTATTTGTTTTAGCTTTTTTCCTCTTTACTGTTATCTTTCCTTTTTTTCTTCGGTTTATCTAGTATCCCTATTTTCTTGTTTTTATTATTTCACCAATCACCCCGACACACCCACCCTCTAACCAACTAACACCCTTCGTTCATCCCCGCCCCCCCCGGTTTCTCTCCCTTCTTTTCCCCCCCCCTATCCACCCCCCCCCCCCTTCTGTTCCTTTTTTCTTCTGTTTATGTGTAGGGCGATGATGGCTTCATATCCGAACACTATAAATATTGTGTATGGTTGCTCTTTCTTATCTTTACTTGGCTAATATTCATAGATTTTTTATTTACTTATTGCATGCTATCATATACACTTGTGTATATTCTCTTGATTTTCACATTAAGTCGACAATCTAAGTTTTAATTTTAAAATGGTAAAAATATTCAACCCCCTTCTAGTTTCCACAATTAGTATCAGGAGCCAAGGTCACCCAATATCTTTAACATATATTGTACATTAAAGCTTGAATCGATCTATAAATTTAGATAAATATCTAGAAGGGAAATCTATGCAAAGACCACCTCTTTTTGAAAGTGATCATATTATTTATTGGAAAAATAGATTTGAAACTTATGTGAAAGCAAAATATTTAGATCTTTGGCATATTATCATGAATGGTGATTTTCCACCGCTTGCCAAAAACAAAGTTACCCAAATTTTAGAGGTTGTTCCTTTTGAACAACAATCCGATGATCTTAAAAAGAAACTTGCTAAAAATAATGAAGCTAAAATGGTTCTTTACAATGCTTTACCTAAAAGAATACGAAAGGAAATTTTTATGTGTTAAAAGGCTAAAGATATTTGGTAAATTTTTTTGTTATCACACATACAAGGTTAATAAACCATGTAGAGGATAACAAAAAATGATCTTCTTGTTCAACAATATGAACCAATTTACTATCTTGAAGAAGAATCCTATTGTAGCGGTTTTGCTAGGATTAAACCTATTATTTTACTAGTCTTAAAATCCTTGATGAAGGTTTTCCTCTGCAAAAAACTATGTTAGAAAGTCTTTTAGGGCTCTACATCCTAAATGGAGAGCAAAGGTCACGGCAATTGAAGAATCAAAAGATTTGTCATCACTAGCTCTAGACGAGCTTATCGGCAATCTAAAAGTACATGAAGTAGTGATGGAAAAGGATTCCGAATTATAGAGGCAAAAAGGAAAGAGTTAAGTCTATTGCCTGGAAAGCTAAGAAAGAGTCTAGTGATGATGAAACTTTGACATACGGAAGCGATGACAAAGAATATGCTATGGCCGTAAGGAACTTTAAAAAGTTCATTAGAAGAAAGGGTAAATTTGTTTGGCAACCAAGAGAAGAAAAGAAGTCATTCCGACAAAGAGATGAGAAGAAAGGAAAGAGTGACCGGAAATGTTTTAGATGCGGTGATCCAAATCATCTCATTGGCGATTGTCCAAAACCATCTCGCAACAAAGATCAAAAGGCTTTCATTGGAGGTTCTTGGAGCGATAGCGAGAATGACACCGAAGACAAAACTAACGACAAAACTTGTCTCATGGCTCAATCGTCAAATGAGGTAACTCTTAACTCTTCTTGCTATAGTGATAATGCATCTTCTCTTGATAATGATAATATGCAAATTGAATACGATAGCTTATGTGAAATTAGCTTAAAAATCATTAACAAGAATAAAATTTTGAAAACTAAAAGAGATCTTTTAGAAAAAGAAATTTTAGAATTAAACGAGAAAATTAAGAAACTTGAGAGAAGTAAAGAAATTGAAATTGCATGTAAGTCATGTGATGAACTTAAATTGGAAAACGCCAAACTTAAAGAAACTCAAGTTAAATTTGTTAAATTCGATAAAAGTGCTAATTCACTAAGAGAAATGTTAAACAATCAAAAGTCAGCTAGTTGCAAAACAGGTCTAGGATTTGATAGCGATAAAGCATCAACAAGCGGAACTAAAACCATGAGTTTTGTTGGATCGTCCGCTGAAAAAGCAACGGACGGATCCACCATTAAGGGGCACGGATCCACCTTACCTGGATCCGTGAGTCGCAAAGATAGCAAAAATGGGACAGAACACGTTTTTAGTCCACCTAAGTCTTCTAGATCGGATTTTGTTATTACTAGGAAGAAACTAATACATAATAGCATTGATGAGTCAAAGAAACCGTCTTTAAAACCATCACTCAAAAGCGGTATAGGTTATGTTAAAACCGAGTTTAGATCGAAAACACCTCCACCTAGGAGAAACATTTCTTCTCAACCAAGATATAACACACCTCAATCTAGGAGAAACTCTAGACAACCAATTCATCAAAACTTATATCCTATGAATTGGAAAAACCAACAAAATCAAGGCTTTGTACATATGAGAAATTGTATCCCATTTCAATATCCTAATCAATTGCAACAAATGCAAGGGATGTACAACACTAACATTTTCGGACCCATGAGATACTGGGGACCAGATGCTTGAATTTGTTTTTGTTGAAATAGGTATGCTTGAGAACATGCTTGGAACCGAATGAGTAGATCAAAGATAGTTGTTGCTCCAAACATATAACCGGTAACAAGAGTTTATTCTCTACCTACAAAGCATACGACGGAGGTAATGTTGGTTTTGGAAGTAACTTAAAAGGAAAGATCATAGGCAAAGGTACGATCTCTAATGACTCTCTCACTATATCTAACGTAGAGCATGTAGATAACTTAGCATTTAATTTACTTAGTGTCGGTCAAATTTGTGACAATAAGTGTCAAGTCTTATTCACGAAAGATGGTAGTGAAATAATTAAAGATTGTAAAATTATAGGAAACGGGATTAAGAAAAAATAGTTTATACGTAATGAAATTAGGAAATAAGTCTCAAGAAAAATTATGTCTCTCCACGGTAGTGGATAACTCTACCTTATGGCATAGAAGACTTGGTTACGCAAATATGCGTTTTAATTTCAATCATTGTTATCTATTAGAATTAGTTGAAACTTACCTAAGCTAAATTTATGATAAACAATTTTATGATGCTTTGTAAAACTTAGGAAGCAAGTCATGCAAGTCTCTAAGCTTAAAATATGGTTTCCATTTAAATTTGTTTAGAATTTATTACATATGGAATATTGGTCCATCGCAATTAAAAGCTATAGTGATAAATTTATACACCTGTTTGTTTGGTAGATGATTATTCTAGGTATACATGGACTTGATTTCTAAAGACTAAAAATGAAGCTTTTGAGAAATTTGAAATATTAAGTAGGAAAATTCAAAACCAACTAGATAGTTCTATAATAGCCATTAGAATAGATCATGGTAGAGAATTTGATAATGAAGTACAATTCGGAGCTTATTGTGATGCACAAGGCATTACTCATGACTTCTCGGCTCCACTTATCACAACCAAATGGGGTAGTAGAAGAAAGAACAGCTTACAATGGATTATTAGGGACATGACTCTAAAATGAACAATCCATTCCACACAAATTGTTTGTTTTGTAATGCCGTCGATACGTAAAACCCCTTTAATATACTAAATAGAATATTAATTCCGACCAATACATTACGAAAATCCCGTTATGATATATTAGATGGTCAGGCAACCTCTTTAGAATATTATCAAAAGTCTTTGGAAGCAAGTGCTTCATTTTGGAATACTATTGATTTATCTAACCAAGTTTTGACCAAGTTTGACCCAAAGTCATATGAAGGTGTTTTTCTAGGGTATTCTCAAAATAGTAAAGCTTATGTAGTATTAAATAAATATACAATGAAAGTTAAAGAATCAATCAACGTGACATTCGATGAAAGTCCTCCTCTTACCAAATTGTCATCGTTGGTTGATGATGATGTTGGTAAAGAAGAAGCCATTAAAAAGAATACCAAAGTAGTAAATAATAATAATGAATGAAGAAGATGAGTCGATAGAAGTTGACGAAATAGTTAACGTTAAGGAGTCCAAGAATCATCCACTAGATTAAGTCATAGGAAATCTTAATCAAAGAACCTTAAGGTCTCAAGCCCAAAATCATAGTAATTTCTTTTGTTTTATAGCTACGATAGAACCCAAAGATGTCAAAGAGGCATTAAAAGATGAAACTTGGGTTGTAGCTATGCAAGAAGAACTAAATCAATTTGTAGCTAATTGTGACAACCGTCAATTTTCGGAACTTTAAATAACTATGTTACCCTTTTTTCTTTTCGAGTTTGACTTGACGTTTGACCGTTTGACCTTTTATCGTCAAAAAAAAAAAGGGAGCGACGTAAACTCCCGTATTTAAGGTCACTACTATTTAATATCTCATAATTAATTTATAAATTTTAAA
>BQNB010042992.1:0-45777 GCA_026074375.1 Tanacetum coccineum | reverse complement strand
CTAGCTCTTTATACTACTATGACAGAATTTAAGAAAATGAGTACTTAATGGATTTTAACTACAACTAGCTTAAACATTTGCATATCTATATTAACTAAGCTAATTTGAAAAGAATAAAGCACATAGAAAGAACAAGGCAATAAGCTAGTGAATTAAGCTATAAATGCTAAAAGGAAATATAGAGTATGAAACCTGAAATTATGTAGTCTCAGAACTAGGTCACTCTTTCTGAATGAGTGACCTTAAAACATAATCCTATTGGCACCTTGCCTTTATACCCTGAGCTATAAGCTCAATAAGCTTTTAAGAGCTTATTACTCCTTGTTGCTTCCAAATTGAATGAATTATGAATTCAAATGAAAAATATTGAACACTAATAGACAAAGTCAGTATTTAAAAGCTTTTATAGCATTTGAACAAATTGAGAATTAGAGAAAACTTAATAAGCTAAAATTAGCTTATTACAAGCTTATTGACTAAAAACGGCTTATTATTTGAAAACTTTAGAACAAACACAACACAACTAGCTTTTATTGCTTAGAAATGAAGAGTACAAGAGTAAGTACAACTGAATTGAAAGGGTAAAAACTTAATTGAAAACGATGAACAGTAAATGAAAACTTAAAAGAGAAAATTACAAAAATTGAACTAAACTCTAAAAACTAACTAACTACCCTCAAAAACTGAAATACAAGCTTATTTATAGATAAGAGTCAAGAGAAGATGAGACACACACTCATTCTTAGCCCTTGGATCTTTTCTCCTTGATTTTTGGCCGTTGATGATGATTGATGATGTGTTTGGACCAATAAGATGTTGCCACGTCATAGAAATGACGTGGAGTTGGGTAAATACGAGGTGGATTTGAATAAGGAGGAACGGGGAAGGGATTTGTGAAGTTTGGGTTTGATGCGTATTCTTGGCGGGAAAAGATGTTAGAAACAGTTAGGGAAAGATTAAACCCGCGTGTGTTTGAAAGTTTAGGGATATTGCACAATTAGTCCTTGCGTTTCTATCTTCATAAGTGTAGTGTAAAATAACTTTGAATGTTAACAACTCTGGCCCTTGTAGTTTCATTCTCTTTTTTCCTCTTTATAAACAAACTTTCTAACTTTGACAACTTTGGTCCTTTGATTTCAAAACATCCCAAATGAGCCCTTGAACTTTGAAAACTTGTCATTATTAATCCTTTGACTTCAATTGACTTTCCTTTCTTGTTGTCGGGCTGATCCGGCTTTGATAATTTTCCTCAAATCTCTCTCTTGTACTTGTCTCTTCCGTTTCTTGTCGGTTTTGGCTTGTTTTTTGCTCTTTTTGACTTAAATATCCTTTCCTGCACGTTAAGACACAAAAGCACACATTTTCCATCTTTTGGCATGTTTTCTTGGCTTTTATTGGCAAAATCCCGGGTATTTAATGTATACAATTTAAGATTTATCAATCATCCTAGGCTAGTAGGATATAGCCGTTAAGGTAAACCGCAACTTCTTGGTCGAGCCGTTCAAGTTTCCGTTTTGTCTGGCGCTTAATATGCGCATCCCCGCCAATCGTTCTACAACATCGATGTGAGGTTATAGCCCCTCTTTTACTTGTTTTACATTGTTTTACAAATCTCGGGGAAGAATACATGCTCATTTCAACTTGTTTACATACTTGTTTACATACTATTACTTATACTCATTTACAAACTGGGTTACTTGGTTTATATAACACTCTTTCTACTTAGGAGTTTAAGTATTTAAATCTGTTTATGAATACAATGGTTACTTCTTCATTGGACACAAGTATTTTCGGTTATCATTCCCTGTTTACGTGTTGCCTAAGTAGCGATTAGACCACTCAATGCCCGAATTATCATGAACTATTAATTTCTTGACTGGAGGACCGGTTGAGGGAGCGCGAATGTTATAAATAGATCTATTGGGACTAATTATCCTTATCCGGGTGAGTAGCGCTCACTGTGCCAGTTTGCCGGACAACGTATATAAACCATGTCAAATCTCATTTGGTGTCTTGGTTAGACACCGGTAGGGCATAAGTCATTTGGCATATTATATGCTACATAAATTAGTTTTGGTGTCATGAGTTTAGCGCAACAGTAGATACATTTTGTGTGATGTTGTATTTGTTATAGTAGTCACATACATTTTGGAAATCTTGTGGTTCACACTACTTTGTTGAATATTACTGATTACTAAACACCTTTCATTATACTGTGGTGAAGCAGTAGACACTATACTTTTTGGTTCTACATTTACACTTACATTTTTGGCGACTATTATAAGGATTGAAATGGTCATGCATACTTTATAAATCTTTTGATTTCAACGTTTATACTTACAAAAATCTATGAACTCCCAACGATTAAAACTATATATAGCTTTTATTATTCTATTTTTGCGAATGCTTCATTGGCACGAAAAATAATGCTTTTGCATTAGAAATGCTTCATTGGCATTCTTTTTATAATTATATTTTTGATGAATGGAAAAATTTCACTTTAGAAAATCAACTTATAAATTTGAAACCAAAAATCTTACTTACATAATAAATGAATTACTTTTCAAAATGTAAGACTTTTTCTAAAGACATTGGTTGACTTAGTTAAATAGATAGAGCCCGTTGATTAGGTGTATTAAGAAGGCATTGTGGGGAAAAAAAGACACAAATCATTCATATGATCTTTAGGTTTTCCAAATAAAATTGCTTAAGCATAAAAAAAAAAATACACTTATATTTAATTACATCATCTATTGTTCTTCACATTTTTAAAATCCAATGCAATAGGATTTGTGAAAAGCTTAGCCCCACAAACGGTAAGGTTAAAGACTAGTAGGGCTTTTCTTCTACCCCGGTCAAGTCAAAATTAACTCCTATTTCTCACCAACGGATTACCAAAAAGTGGTGTTTTTCCCCAAACTAAGCTTCTATTGAGCTTCTCTTGTAAGCAAAAATTTAAAATTTTCCACTTTTTCACAAAAAAGGTAATTCAAAAAGGTTCAAACAAGGTTGCGTGAAATGCAAGTCAATATCGAAGATATCCTTCCCCAAACTAAAATGAAACATTGTCCTCAATGTTTGAAAAATAAGGGTCAAAAGGAATCTTAAACAAAAATTCTAAGGTCATGCCAAAAGAATAGATGTTAGTTCGATAAAGACAAGGATAAAAGATTTCCCACTTTATGAAGAGAAGATTGGAGACCATCAATGGAAATTGTGGGCATTGCTTTGTTCTTCCACAATATTGAACCATGAATCTTCCAAAATCCGGAAAACCTAGACAAACAAACACAAACAACCAACAAGAACGAAAGAGAACAAGCTTCCTCTCATTATTTTCATTGTTAGCTCAAAAACAACTTTAAAACGGCTTAGTTTTTGTTCACCGAGTACAAGCTATACTCGTCCCCGAATTGATTTGTCCTTGGGGAAGCAAAGAGAAAATCAAAAGAAAATAAAAAGGATAAGCATGGGGTGCCTCCCACGAAGCGCTTGTTTATTAACGAGTCCCCTAGCTTGACTCATTTCAACAAGGTTCATTATGGAGGATAAAAGTGAGGGTGAAGAAATTCCGAAGGACGGATCCTTCCCCAAACTAGAGAATTAGTTCGGATGAAAGGTGGGGCAATTGAGGATGGGTCAAAAATCTTAAGAGTTAAAGAACTCTTCCTTGGAAGCACATTATCAAAAATACCTGGTTTAAAAACTTTATCTTCACTCCTCGTGGAGTAAGATGTGGGTAAAACCTCGGGATAGGTGACAAATGGTAGAAAAGATCGGGTAGTGAATGTGAAGGTATCTTCCTCTTCATCTAAAACAACATTTTCACCTATACCCGGGTAAGAAAGTTCACTTGTGTTAATTTCGTCAAAAACCTTAACTTCAGCCATCACGGGCTCGTTATCAAAAGTAAATGACTCGTACTCGGGGAGAATCATCGAGTCATCAAGGGGTAAAGCATCAATAGAAGTAGTGTCCTCCCCCGAGTCACGGTCACTCTCGATACCCCGTAGTATCGAGTCATCCGAAAAACTAGGCACATCCGCCTCCTCTAAAGGCAAATCAAGATCCACAACGGGGATAGTAGAGGAGGGGCAAAATATAGGAGAAATCGGAATAGGAGGAGAGAGACTAAAAGCGTTAATCTTTTCAATTAAAAGATAACTTTCGACTAATTTCTCCCGAAGAGAAATGTCAACGATCTTAGAAATGTCGAGATCAATCTCTCCTCCGTCCTCCTCAATATCAACACAATCATAAAAATCGTCATCATAATCGTCATCGTCGTCGGTATCATCGTCATCGACACAAACTTCAACGATTTCCGGCGAAATCGGAGCAAGATGAGCAAGTCTACTCGTGGACTTCTCGTAATAGGAATCATCGATGTCGAACAAATTACACTCCCCCAAACTAAAGTCATCGGACTCACTTGGGTTTGAAACAAGGGTCTCAACACTAATCGTCTCCGTTTCCGGAGTAGTGTTAATATGCCCGTCTCCCATTATGAGTGAATCCTTAGGCTCTACGTTTTGCGAAACGGGAGTGTGTATCGTATTCGGATGAACCGCATAAAATCCCAAATCATCGTCATCATCGTCAATGATAATCTTCTGAATTCGAGCTCTAGCTTCAGGCTCTCTAAGCTCTTCTGCTTCTTGTATGATTTTCCAAATTTCAATGCTTAGACCATTGAATTTATCCTTAAGCTCATAAATCTTATCTTCCCATTTCCTTCTATAATCAATATCGATCTCCTCCTTTCGATATTCTCTTATTCCTAAATCATTCATCCATTCTTTCATCTCTTCTAAACACTGCTGCTTCTGAATCTCCAAATCTTGGATTCTCATTTCTTGAGGAGATTGACTTTCATTTAAGGCTTGATTAGCTTTTTGAAGTCTCTCCTCAGCAAGCAGTTCCGCAATACTCTTCTCTTCTTGATCTTTCTGGATTTGGTTAGAAGTTTCTTGCTTTAGTGGTTGAATTTCATTAAGGATTTGTAAATCCTTAAGAAGACTTTGCAACAATTCTTGCAAATACTCAGGTTGAGTTTGCTCTTCTTAAAACTTGCTTGATCTTCAAAATTTCTCCTCAGGCAAGCAATATCTTGATGCACTTTTCATTATGAGGTATGTGATCTACTTCTTCAAGAAAGTCTTGCATAGTTCTATTAGATCCGTTTAAGCATGTGGCATTTCCTTTACTGTTACAGAGGAGTTGATAAACTCGGAAAATGGGGGTTGAAAATTGGTCTGAAACCGGAAGAATGAGAATTAAAAACTTCTTGGTTACATCGGCTGACTTTGTAAGTCTCATGAGGTCCCCCACAGTTTTCACTTACATACTACCCAGCATACTTGCTTGTGGAATAGTTTGTGAATCATGTGGGAAAACAATCAAAATTTCGCTGGTAGCACGGTCCACGGAACAACTGATGGACAGGATATCCATATGAGAATCACTTAACCACCATGATTCGCAAGCAGTTACGTCTGGTTACTC
The DNA here is from genome assembly GCA_026074375.1 of Tanacetum coccineum. NCBI lineage: Eukaryota > Viridiplantae > Streptophyta > Magnoliopsida > Asterales > Asteraceae > Tanacetum > Tanacetum coccineum. Next base: position 40,272 of record BQNB010042992.1, on the reverse strand, counting down.
GGGCTGTGAGGGTTATCGAATTAATTTTGGATATTGTGTAATTAATTCGAGATAAGGACACATTGTAGACAATTTCAGTCCGTAAAATTCGGGTACCACACGTCATTACAAGAGCACACAAGTCAATAAGGATATTTATTCTTGTTTTGAACATTAGTAGCGCACCATACGAAATATGGGACAAAATAACGGATTCGTTCGTCCTTCCACAATTGTAACATGTAATAGCACCGGATGTCGACATGAAGAATTAAAACAATAGAGGGATTGAGAAGAAGAATTATTAGAAGAGCGAGTGCGCAAGCACTAGACAAGAAGAATATTTTTGAATTTTATGATTTTTTAATTTTTATAATTTTTTATTTATTTATTTATTAAGCCCTAAAATTCTAAGAATGGAAAAATATCGAGAAAAACTCACAAAAGATCTACTCCACGTCACGAGCTCTCTAACAAGCTAACTCACAAAACAAGAGCGGAGAAAAGGGATAAGGAGCGAGGCTCTTTTTTGAATTACATTGGTCCCTTGAGGCGATCCGTAGACCAAGCCTGCCTACTCTCTTTAATGAATAAGCCAATTAGAGGTGAGCCGTACCTAGCGAGTGTCAAAAATGGGAGTGTTTTGATCTTTTATTGCGATGATATTATGATAATACTTCATTTGGAAGTATTATTTTATTGTTGATTCTTTTTTTTTAAAGGAAATGTTTTTATATTTTGGATTTATTTTTTATTATTTTTATTTATAATAGAAAGAAAATTTTTGTACTTTTTATATTTTTGAATTTTTTTTTTTTTTTTTTGTGTTTTTGATTTATATACTAGAAATAACTTTCCCGGTGGAAAGGATCTTCTCGACTTTACTTCAACGAATACCCTCGAAAATCGTTCACGTCTTCCCCGGCAACGGCGCCAAAATTTGGTTGCGTGTATAAGCACTAGTCAAATTTATATATATATAGTATTAATCCCGTGAAAATTCTTTCCAAATTACTTCTCAAACAAGAGAAATAAAAGGATAAAATCTCACTTAAGAAAACACAATACGTATATTTTTAACCGGGAAGTATTTCTTCTCGGGTCGTTTCCCAACGAAGTCGTGAATTGAGATTCGTGAATAATTCGGATTCGAGTCAAGAATTGATAAAGGATTTTTTAATTTTGAATTACACTACAAATTTAATAGCACAAACTAAAAACAATTAACTAGCACGAAATTTTAATACACGAAAATTAAGAACGTGAGCTAAAACTGAAATTTAAAATCTAAGGCACTACTTTTAACAAATTTTATACCTAAAAATCACAAATTTAAAAAGAAAATTTTAGGAAAAAGAATTAGAATTTTTTAACTATTTTTGAATTTTATATGATTTTTTAAAGAAAATTGAATTATCTAAAATAAACTTTTTCTAAAAATTAACACTAAAATTCTATTTATATTTTTCAAAAATACTAGATTCAAAAAGAAAATTATTGCAAAAAGAATTAGAATTTTTCAATTATTTTTCTATTTTCTATGAATTTTTTAAGAAAAAGAAATTACTAAAAACCTATTTTAATTTCTAGAAAATACAAACTAAACTGGAAAAATAAAGAAAAATGTTTTTAACTACTAAAAAGGTGCAGAAATTTTATGAAACAAAAATGCCCAATTTTTATAATCCAATTAAACCCTAATTTTACCAATTAAAAACCAAAACCTAATTTTATTAAACTAAAATTAAAAATATTAAATCTATTTTATTATTCTAAAAGAACAGGGTGGAAAGTGAAAATAAAGAAAGTAAAGGGTAGGCGGGGTAACTGTCTAAAATTTACACTTATATGAAAACGGGTAACCCTAAACTATCTAGAAAATACAAAACAGACCCTACGATTTGCTTATTTTGAGCTTATTTAAAAAATTAGAATAAGCAAAAACTTAAAACTCCAAAGTTGTTAATGAGCTTATTCTCTACAACTTTAACAAAGACACTATTGACTTTTATCCACTTAATAAGCTAGAAATTAAGCATTTTGTTTTGCAAAATAGTAACTATGGCCTAACTACCTTTTTCAAACTTTAGCTTATATCTAGCTTAATTCTACATGAAAATAAGAACCAAAAGAAGCTATAGAATGATTAAGATGTGTACTAGGGATATCTAAAAAGAAATAAACTACAAGTATACAATTTTAATGAGAATTTTGTTCTTGAAAAGTGAAAGATTCAGCTTATTGCTGAATTTAAGCTAATCCTAATAAGCTATCTTCTTTAAAACTAAATCCTGGAAACTAAAATTTTGCAAATAAGCTCTAATATGAATTTTGAAATAACCTAGATATAAGGATTATGATCAAAACAACTAGAACTTAGATATCAAAGGGAATTAGCTAGAAATCTTAACTGCTACTGACACCACTTTTTGCAGGATCAATTAAGCTAATATAAAGCTTTAAAAATGAAAATTAAAAGATGAATTATGTAAAACTACTAGGGTACTTCTAAAATGCTTAATTCTAAACTCTCACTCCTAATTTTAAAAGCTTAAAGACAACTAGAAAAATGCTTAAAGGCAGCTTAGAAAAGTAAATAGCAACAACAGTATTAACTGTTGTTGCTGATATACTTGACCAACACCCAAATACAGGCTAAGTTTTGAGGTGAGAACTCTTTAAACCTACTCACTACATGTATCTAAGTTTACCATAACTAAAATTGATCACTAAAATGCTATAAATCTCTAACTCTAAAACTACTTGAACAATAAAACTGCCCTGGTGCAGACACAAGCTTTTTAAGCTCAATACTTTGAAAAATTACAAACTAACTTCTAAAATCTATATAAAACTTTATAACTTTGTAATCCTCAACTATGTAAAGTGCTATGACAGTCTATTGTTGACTTTACAAGTCAAATTCACCTAAATCCAAACACTCCTTAAGTCTAAATGTCTAAACTAATTTTTATTTAAAATCTATTTTAAAGCTAAAATTTCTAAATCCTTATATCTACTCAGTCTTATACTCACCTAATTAAGCTATTTAGGCACTAGAAACTAAGGCTTATTAATAGGATTAAGCTAGTTTATCAACTAGCCTATTTCACTAATATGACAGAATTAAAGGAGAAATTGAGATTACACAACTTTTAACTAATGAAAACTTAAAACAGCTAGAGAATAAGCCTAAACAAACATGTTTGAAGAGAATTGAACAAGAATGAATAGCAATTAGCAAATGACTTAAGCTAAAATTAAGCTGAAATGAAATTAAAGCAATGAAACCTTGATTTTTGTAGTCTCAGACACAAGCCACTCTTGTTGAGTGAGTGGCTTAAAAATATAAACCTAATGGCTACCTTAGCCTCTAAACCCAGCTTAAAAGCTCAATAAGCCTTTAAGAGCTTATTACTCCTTGTTACTTCCAAATTGAATGAATTATGAATTCAAATGAAAAATATTGAACACTAATAGACAAAGTCAGTATTTAAAAGCTTTTATAGCATTTGAACAAATTGAGAATTAGAGAAAACTTAATAAGCTAAAATTAGCTTATTACAAGCTTATTGACTAAAAATGGCTTATTATTTGAAAACTTTAGAACAAACACAACACAACTAGCTTTTATTGCTTAGAAATGAAGAGTACAAGAGTAAGTACAACTGAATTGAAAGGGTAAAAACTTAATTGAAAACGATGAACAGTAAATGAAAACTTAAAAGAGAAAATTACAAAAATTGAACTAAACTCTAAAAACTAACTAACTACCCTCAAAAACTGAAATACAATTTATAGATGAGAGTCAAGAGAAGATGAGACATACACTCATTCCTAGCCCTTGGATCTTTTCTCCTTGATTTTTGGCTGTTGATGATGATTGATGATGTGTTTGGACCAATAAGATGTTGCCACGTCATAGAAATGACGTGGAGTTAGGTAAATACGAGGTGGATTTGAATAAGGAGGAACGGGGAAGGGATTTGTGAAGTTTGGGTTTGATGCGTATTCTTGGCGGGAAAAGATGTTAGAAACAGTTAGGGAAAGATTAAACCCGCGTGTGTTTGAAAGTTTAGGGATATTGCACAATCAGTCCTTGCGTTTCTATCTTCATAAGTGTAGTGTAAAATAACTTTGAATGTTAACAACTCTGGCCCTTGTAGTTTCATTCTCTTTTTTCCTCTTTATAAACAAACTTTCTAACTTTGACAACTTTGGTCCTTTGATTTCAAAACATCCCAAATGAGCCCTTGAACTTTGAAAACTTGTCATTATTAATCCTTTGACTTCAATTGACTTTCCTTTCTTGTTGTCGGGCTGATCCGGCTTTGATAATTTTCCTCAAATCTCTCTCTTGTACTTGTCTCTTCCGTTTCTTGTCGGTTTTGGCTTGTTTTTTGCTCTTTTTGACTTAAATATCCTTTCCTGCACGTTAAGACACAAAAGCACACATTTTCCATCTTTTGGCATGTTTTCTTGGCTTTTATTGGCAAAATCCCGGGTATTTAATGTATACAATTTAACACTTATCAATCATCCTAGGCTAGTAGGATATAGCCGTTAAGGTAAACCGCAACTTCTTGGTCGAGCCGTTCAAGTTTCCGTTTTGTCTGGCGCTTAATATGCGCATCCCCGCCAATCGTTCTACAACATCGATGTGAGGTTATAGCCCCTCTTTTACTTGTTTTACATTGTTTTACAAATCTCGGGGAAGAATACATGCTCATTTCAACTTGTTTACATACTTGTTTACATACTATTACTTATACTCATTTACAAACTGGGTTACTTGGTTTATATAACACTCTTTCTACTTAGGAGTTTAAGTATTTAAATCTGTTTATGAATACAATGGTTACTTCTTCATTGGACACAAGTATTTTCGGTTATCATTCCCTGTTTACGTGTTGCCTAAGTAGCGATTAGACCACTCAATGCCCGAATTATCATGAACTATTAATTTCTTGACTGGAGGACCGGTTGAGGGAGCGCGAATGTTATAAATAGATCTATTGGGACTAATTATCCTTATCCGGGTGAGTAGCGCTCACTGTGCCAGTTTGCCGGACAACGTATATAAACCATGTCAAATCTCATTTGGTGTCTTGGTTATACACCGGTAGGGCATAAGTCATTTGGCATATTATATGCTACATAAATTAGTTTTGGTGTCATGAGTTTAGCGCAACAGTAGATACATTTTGTGTGATGTTGTATTTGTTATAGTAGTCACATACATTTTGGAAATCTTGTGGTCCACACTACTTTGTTGAATATTACTGATTACTAAACACCTTTCATTATACTGTGGTGAAGCAGTAGACACTATACTTTTTGGTTCTACATTTACGCTTACATTTTTGACGACTATTATAGGAATTGGATTGGTCATGCATACTTTATAAATCTTTGGATTTCAACAATTACATTTATTCTAACAAAACTCTATGAACTCACCAACTTTATGTTGACACTTTTAAGCATGTTTTTCTAAGGTGAATTAGATGCTTGGCCTACTTGATATGCATTGGAGTCTACTACATTAAATTGATCAAATCTCGTTGTATTGTTTTTAAGTTTTTCATTGTGATGCAATTATGGGACAAATGTTATGTCAATTTCAAGAAAATCAACGAGATTACTTTTCAAACGACACATTTAGAGGTCGTTCTCTTGTATCTTGTGCTGTTGTATTATGAAGTAACGCCCCCGGACATATTTCTGTTGCGAAACATTTTTGGGAGTGTTACAGATTGGTATGAGAGCACTGGTTATAGAGAACTAGGTTGCATATTTTACCCTAGACTATAACCGTTTTTACAAACATTGCATCACATCAAACATTTTCAAAGTGCATACACACTACTTGCTTACTTGCTTACATTACTTGTTACATTAAGTGCTTACATGACATACATATATATAATATATATATGCTTACATCCCTTTGCGTATATCGTACAATTATTTATATAAGAGTTATTTATATAAATATCAGAACATTTCTTAAGACATTGTGAGTTGCACAATGGTCTCATTTACACCTCAGACATTGTGAGTTATACAATGGTCTCATTTTACTTCTTAGACATCGTGAGTTGCACAATGGTCTCACTTCGTTCTCAGACATTGTAAGTTAAACAATGGTCTCTAAGAGTATTATTTTATTCATAGCTTTATACAATATCGTTTTACACGGAACCCGTCACAGTTTTGTTTACATGGAATTATGTGTGAATCTAGGTATCACAAGTCTTGTATGGGCGGGACTTGTAATAGGAGGATTGATACGATAATTGCTATGTTAACTCGTTCATAAGACCTTCGTATTAATTACTTTAACCGTGTACTCGTCAACTATTTTGAACGTTATGTCGATCTCCCCTGATTGTCTTACTCTCTGTCTCCGAAGGCGAGTTTTGAACACTCGTCCCATGTTCATTAGAACAACTGCATCGTCATGTTATCCACCACTTTGAAAACTTTGTGTGTACGCGTGTTGCATCAGAAATTATTAAGTAGGATGATTTATAATCTCTTTATTTAAAAGGATTGGGACGCCTCTTCAGTTAAATAAAGAAATTGTAAATCACCGAACCATAAGTTTATCAATTCATTATTTACATAAATTGGGACGCTTCTTTATGCAAATAATGAATTATAAATGAGTGGGCTTAATGGTATCCAATATGACACGAGTATGAACTCGAACCCGATATTCACCAGAATCCGTTGAAAAGAGCTAGAAACACAATCGTGTTCTACCACTCAGCAAAATCTTAAGGTCTCACTTGAGCTACCTTATCTCATTCTTAAGTTAGTACTTTTGCCGTTACATATCTTTACGACCGCGAACTGCTCGTGGAACTAATAGACTTGTTACACTTGAGCTAATGGAGTAGATTCATCCTCGAACTAACGACTGAATACAATATTCCGCCGTCTATCGCATAAGCTCTCCCGCGAGCTCTTCCCATTTGTTGAACTTTATTATGGGGATATTGTTTCTCGAAATGTCCTCACGCTCGGCATCCCATCACCTTTTGTTATAGTTATGATCGTTATGGTTAGTGTTGTTGGGTCCTGGAGCGGTCCCAACTTGTGCAACTTTATCCAATAGGTAATGCAACCCCCTTAAACCAAATAAACATCTATCGACGAAAGAGATAGTCGAACTATTCATTTTGGGCCACTAGTAGGAACAATTAGGTCATGATACACCCTAGTACTGCCAAGTAAGTTGGATACTTACATTTATTAGCCTTGTCCGTTATTAAGCATCGAACATTACAGAGATCAGAAACGAGACTCCGTCCTCGGACATTTAGAACCTTATACAAACATACTCACGCGGCTACACTTTCTCCTTCGATGTTTTAAATATTAAGAGACTTTCCTTAAAACGCGTGTACATCAGTCATAAGACCTGTAATGATCTACTTTGAGATACCCATTTTGATGGATCAAATAACCTGGTCAAACCTAGCCAAAATTTTTGGTATATTGAGAATTGTCGAAACATCAAATTTTTGCTGAATAAAGTTATCATCGTCTTGTTTAGAACTGGTTTATTAAATCTTAAATCTTTTCTTGGTCACATAATCGGTTAACACAAATTAAATCTCGGGACGAGATTTCTTTAAGGGGTAGGTACTGTAACATCCGGCAATTTTCGGAATTTTAAATGACTATTTTAACCTTTGACTTTTCAGGTCCGATTTGACTTTTTGACTTTTGACCTTTTATCGTCACATAAAAACGATTACCGCGTAACTGGTAAAATTTTCGGAACATATTTTAATAATAAATCATATTTATTATTACATACCTCGAGTACAAATTTATTTTTAAAACTCATTTGACTTGAAAACGAGAAAATATAGATTTTATTCCTAAGTTGACTTATCAAAAACGACCCGCTAAACTACGTTTTCACAACTCGGACTCTAAAGCAATTTGATGTAAAACGACATTTCGGATAACTTTTTAATTTTACCCGAGAGCCGAAAACAAGCAGAAAATGACTAAAATACCCTCGCAAGATTTTGAAAAATGCACACGCAACGCGTGTCGACGCGAAAATAATTAAATTATGTTTAATTATCACTTTTTATTAAATAAAAATATTTAATAAATTACTTAGCATTTTATTTTGTCGAAAACGCGAATATTTGAGTTAAAAATTTATTATTATTTTCGGACAAAGCATAACCGGGTTCCTAAAAAAATGGCAAATATTTTTACAAATGTAATAAAAATATTTATGAAATAATATCAAGTAAATACTTATTTTTGTTGGAAAAATCATTTGGAGCGCAATGGCGTAAGTTTCGTGTTTTAATTCATCCGTTAAGTAGCTTAAACGTGTCCCGAACCATCAATTCCCAAAATTTACACTTTAGGTCCATGTGGTAATATTTTCAGAACCAACCCTAAACTATGAGACACTTGCTACATTTTCTTTTTAACCTTCAAGTATAAATAGAATATATTCCTTCTCATTTGGTAATAAAACCTAGCCCTCCTCCTCCTCATATTCAATTTTTCCGGCGCCACTTATTTTCCGGCGATATTTCCGACCACCCCTCCACGGCCGACATAACAGCCGGCTCATCTCCACCAACATCATCCCCACGACAACCATCATCCACTCCACGTTCACCACACCATCATCCTCGTCTTCATGGCAGCCGCACACCACCACTAACTCCACCTCGCCACGCTACAGCCGCCGGCACCATCTCCATATCACCTCGTCGCCATCCAACGACGACACCACAACTGCCACCATCTACGCGGCTCAGCCGCCACCAAAAACCACCACACCCGCCACCACCCTCAAACGTTTTTGACCCTCGTCGTTATCATCATATCACCACCGCAACCACCTCATCGACGCCACCCCAGCCGCACCACAAAGGGTACGTGTGGGTTCCTCAGCCACCAGCCGGGGTGAGTTTTGGTTTCAATAAAAACACCACGAAGGGTGTTTATTTCGCTGTGTTAACAACAACACCTCAAGGGTGCGTTCGGTGTAATACCGCCACCAATAAGGGTGAGGTTGGTTTTGTATTACCCAAAAAGGGTGCGTTGGCTGTGCATAAACCCAACAAGGGTGCGTGTGGTATTATCAAACACCGAATAGGGTGCGTTCGATTTCAATAGCACCAAAGGGTGCGTTGGTTTGTTATTGACACCAAGAGGGTGCGTTCGGTTTGATAATAACACGGCACAAGGGTGTGTTTGGCTGTATTAGCACCGAATAGGTGCGTTTAGTTTAGCAGGTTAGCAGCTAGGTGTGTTCGTTTGGGTTTTGTTTCGGCACTAAGGGTGCGTGGTTTATATGTAACACCACGAGGGTGTGTTTGGTTTGCTAGAATCGACACGTAGGGTGCGGTTTGGTTTACATCATATTAGGGTGCGTTAGGTTCGGGTCAGCAGCCGAATAAGGTGTGTTTGGTTGTTCGTATTGCACCAAGAGGTGCGTCAATTCTAATGGAAGCACCAGAAGGGTGCGTTGGGTTGGGCAGTTGCACCGAAAGGGGCGTTTGGTTGGGCAGTTTCACTGAAAGGAGTGTTTGGTTTGGCAGATTAACCAAACATTGGTGTTTGGTTTGGCAGTTAATACCAAACAGGGGCGTTTGGTTTTGCAGATTGCACCAAGGGGTGTGTTTGGGTTAAGAGAAAGATCATAAGGGTGCGTTTGGTTTAGCAGATTGCACCAAGGGGTGCGTCTGGGTGAGCAGGAAATGCATAAGGGCGTGTTTGGGTGAGCAGAAACATCCTTTAGGGTGTGTTTTGATTTATATATCGATTGATAAATATATCATAAGATTTCATACATATAAAACCGGATTAAATGGTGGGTAATGGTTAAATAAATGTGTTATATATTATTTAATCTCGTCTAATTATATATATTGGTCACGCGAGTAAATTAAAACACGGATTGATTGAAAAAGGATTAAGTTATACAAATTTTAAGATTGTTAATTTGTAATATTTCGATAACCGGATGAACAAACAGAAACTATACTTTTACAAATGGGATAACTATTTTAGCAAACCGTCAAGGAAACAATATACTAGATTATAAAATATTATTTTATATTTATAATTGTCAACTAGAAATCAACATCATAACCTTTGTAAAAGCTTTAAAAACATAGTCTACATGATTTGTAACTTTAAAACGTACGATTACTTTTATGCTAAGAACTTTTATTCATTTAAGTGGTGATTTTCTAAAACGTGTCGAATTATTTTGTTTAATCATTTACTCACGTTTCTTAAATAATATTTGCAAAGTATTATATACTTTAAATTATACATTTGATTGTTTGTCTTATTATATAATTCACCATATGAATTGTATAATTGCTTGTTTTTCATATGTAAAATATACGAGATATATTACATACTCTTCTATATGATTCACCCTATGAATTATATATGCTTTTTGATTTATTTATTTAACCAACCACCAAACTATTACAACTTTAAATCTAAATCTTTATCAACGTATTACGTTGATGTACTCATTCATCAGGAAACCTATGTATATCATCCTAGGCTAGTAGGATATAACTGTTAAGATAAACCGCGACTCCTTGGTCGAGCTGTTCCAGTCTCCGTTTTGACTGGCACTTATATGCGCATTCCCGCCAATCGTTCTACAACATCGATGTGAGTTTATAGCCCCTCTTTTACTTGTTTACATTGTTTTACAAATCTCGGGGGAGAATACATGCTCATTACAACTTGTTTACATACTCATACATATACTCATTTACAAACTAGGTTACTTGGTTTATATAACACTCTTTCTACTTAGGAGTTTAAGTATTTAAAGCTGTTTATGAATACAATGGTTACTTCTTCATTGGACATAAGTATTTTCGGTTATCATCCCCTGTTTACGTGTTGTCTAAGTAGCGATTAGACCACTCAATTCCCGAACTATCATGAACTATTAATTTCTTGACTGGAGGGCCGGTTGAGGGAGCGCGGATGTTATAAATAGATCTATTGGGACTAATTATCCCTATTTGGGTGAGTAGCGCTCACTGTGCCAGTTTGCCGGACAACGGATATATACCATGTCGAATCTCATTTGGTGTCTTGGTCAGACATCGGTAGGGCATAAGTCATTTGGCATATTATATGCTACATAAATTAGCTTCGGTGTCATGAGCCTAGCGCAACAGTAGATACATTTTGTGTGATGCTGTATTTATTATAGTAGTCACATACATTTTGGAAATCTTGTGGTCCACACTACTTTGTTGAATATTACCGATTACTAAACACCTTTCATTATACTGTGGTGAAGCAGTAGACACTATACTTTTCGGTTCTACATTTACACTTACATTTTTGATGACTATTATAGGAATTAGATTGGTCATGCATACTTTATAAATCTTTGGATTTCAACAATTATATTTATTTTTACAAAACTCTATGAACTCACCAACTTTATGTTGACACTTTTAAGCATGTTTTTCTCTGGTGAATTAGATGCTTGGCCTACTTGATATGAATTGGAGTCTACTACATTCAAATGATCAAATCTCGTTGTATTATTTTCAAGCTTTTCATTGTGATGCAATTATGGGAAAAATGTTATGTCAATTTCAAGAAAATCAACGAGATTACTTTTCAAACGACACATTTAGAAGTCGTTCTCTTATATCTTGTGTTGTTGTATTATGAAGTAACGCCCCCAGACATATTTCTACAGCGACACATTTTTGGGGGTGTTACAAATAGAACCTTTCTGATAGGGTCTTGTGGCTGTGCTAGCATGTTCCTTTTCCAGATACCTCAAAGCAGGCTCACACCTCACTATTAGCATTGCTACTAATAGAACGGTAAAGGTGAATCAGTTGGTTAAAAACCTACTGATTGAGTCGTCAATTCATGTTTAGCTTTCCCATGCCCAGATACTTCGTTAGGCTCGCCACGGACATGAGATCGACCTCTTAGATCAATTAAGATCCTTAGAAGTCTATAGAAAAATGGTTTGAAAATCAGCCGATATGTTCATTAATAAAGAGTTTTTAACACATTGACAGATTTATATTTTCAAAATCTCAACCTAGATCACTTGGATTTCTAGTTCACACAAGTTTGATTCATGAAGAATCTCACCATTTACCTATCGTAGTGCTGTTTGATGCTGACACTAGAAGGATTTCCATTCGTCACTGTGAGTACTTAAGAGTATCACTCATAATATTCTGGCAATATCACAAGGATAATGCGTAGGACTCTCTTATTTATCACTTAAGTTCTAATGATGAACATCAATTGATTTATGGAATTGTGTCCTAATGAAATTTATGATTTATCTTGATGGCTATAGACTCTATAAGCGCACATTTTGCTTTGGTGATCGGAGGCTAGAGCGGACTGCCACCTTTTTAATATCTACTTTCTCAGAATGAGAAAGTTGATAGAAATGCATTGATCTCCATGAGAAATGAAACAAGAATCTTTTGAGAGACCTTGAGTGGCTAGGAAGGGTTGTGCATTGCATTACTGGGTCCATGATGGCTTTCTTCAATACCAGAAATAATCTTTGTGATTCTGATAGCATATTTATTGACCTAGTTTCTGCCTAAGTGTAAGGAGGGCTTCTTTTTTCACACCCTTTATCTTTATAATTCTTTTTCATTCTTCAACCCTTTCAATGTTTACCAAGACATCATTACGAACCTCTTGTTGTGATTGTTCCAGTGTTAGCTCATGCCTTAGTCTACATTTTTCCTATACATTCATACAACTCCATCTTTCTAAAGGACTTCAAATATATCTAATGGATTGTCCCTGGGAAGATCCCTCCAGTTCTGGTTGGATCATAGGACATATACCTAACCACCTTATGACACCAAATTCGTCATGAATTAAGTTGGGTGTAGGGTATATCGATCGTAACCAATAAACCATTTGAAAATACAATCAAGGTGTTTGAGAAATCATTTTAGTACACCTTGAGAGTTTTCTATATCACCAAAATGCTCCATCTACATATGTGCATCATAATATGAAAGAAGTTTGCACATATGGGGATTAGAAAGCACTTATTTCAAAGATCTTATCCAAATTCAACCATGTTGATCACATTTTTTTAATCACTATTCTCCTTCTCAAAAATTGCATTGTGTGTGGATGTAATTTTTGATTTACTTAGTGATTTAAAATACAAGTAAATGTACGTTAACTCATGTTGTAAAATGAATGAACATGGAGAGAATAATGTTTCATGAAAATAGGAACTATATTATATGAAATCTTTATACTCCCACTCGAAAATAGATCAATTATAAAAAATTTAGAGAGGGGAGTTTCTGAGCACACACTTTTGAAAGATTTTGAATATTTCTTTTGAAAATATCTTGAAAAATTGTGCTTAGAACCGAGAAATATTAATTTCCCGTTGTTGAGGAATAATGTACATAAATGAATATTTTCCTTGTGTGTCCCGAGCAATCTTTTGAAAAGTTTTTGGTAAGACTGCTTGGGGATAAGAAGACTTTTATTCTTTTTAAGAAAAAGCGCACTGAGTCGTACACTTTTCTTTTTCATGAGCTTAAAAACTTTGAATATTTTTAAGAATAGCTCATGATCGAGAAAATTTAATTTCTCATTTGGAGGATAAGTTATCAATATAGATAGACTTTCCTTTATTTGAAGTCCAAGTTATAGTCTGACATTTAACTGTAAGTCATTGGTGAGAAAAATTAGAAATGACATGTTTGAAAAATATTTTCAAACTCTCATTCGAACTTTATGTACATACCCGTACTTTTTAATAATAAATCATATTTATTTTTACATACCTCGAGTACAAATTTATTTTTAAAACTCATTTGACTTGAAAACGAGAAAATATAGATTTTATTCCTAAGTTGACTTATCAAAAACGACCCGCTAAACCACGTTTTCACAACTCGGACTCTAAAGCAATTTGATGTAAAATGACATTTCGGACAACTTTTTAGTTTTACCCGAGAGCCGAAAACAAGCAGAAAATGACTAAAATACCCTCGCAAGATTTTGAAAACTGCACACGCAACGCGTGTCGACGCGAAAATAATTAAATTATATTTAATTATCACTTTTTATTAAATAAAAATATTTAATAAATTACTTAGCATTTTATTTTGTCGAAAACGCGAATATTTGAGTTAAAAATTTATTATTATTTTCGGACAAGGCATAACCGGGTTCCTAAATAAACAGCAAATATTTTTACAAATGTTATAAAAATATTTATGAAATACTATCAAGTAAATACTCATTTTTGTTGGAAAAATCATTTGGAGCGCAATGGCGCAAGTTTCGTGTTTTAATTCATCCGTTAAGTAGCTTAAACGTGTCCCGAACCATCAATTCCCAAAAATTACACTTTAGGTCCCTGTGGTAACATTTTCAGAACCAACCCTAAACTATGAGACACTTGCTACATTTCCTTTTTAACATTCAAGTATAAATAGAATGTAGTTAGGGTTCCTTCTAATTTGGTAATAAAGCCTAGCCCTCCTCCTCCCCATATTCAAATTTTCCGGCGCCACTTATTTTCCGGCGATATTTCCGCCCACCCCTCCACGGCCGACATAACGCGGTCTTCATCCTCCACCATCTCTCCCTTGAAAACATCATTCCACTCCTCGTTCACCACACCATCAACTCCCTCGTCTTCATGGCAGCAGTCACACCACCAACTCCACCTCGCCACGCTTACAGCCGCGTTAGCATCTCCATATCACCTGTGCAATCAACGACGACACCACAACTACTACCATCTACGCGGCTCAGCCGCCACAAAAACCACCACGCCCGCAACCACCCTCAAACCCTTTTGACCCTCGTCATTATCATCATATCACCACCACAACCACCTCATCGACGCCACCCCAGCCGCACCACAAAGGGTGCGTGTGGGTTCCTCAGCCACCAGTCGGGGTGAGTTTTGGTTTCAATAAAAACACCACGAAGGGTGTTTATTTCGCTGTGTTAACAGCAATACCTCAAGGGTGCGTTCGATGTAATACCGCCACCAATAAGGGTGAGGTTAGTTTTGTATCACCCAAAAAGGGTGCGTTGGCTGTGCATAAACCCAACAAGGGTGCGTGTGGTATTATCAAACACCGAATAGGGTGCGTTCGCTTTCAATAGCACCAAAGGGTGCGTTGGTTTGTTATTGACACCAAGAGGGTGAGTTCGGTTTGATAATAACACGGCACAAGGGTGCGTTTGGCTGTATTAGCACCGAACAGGTGCGTTTAGTTTAGCAAGTTAGCAGCTAGGGGTGTTCGTTCGGTTTTTGTTTCGGCACTAAGGGTGCATGGTTTATATGTAACACCACGAGGGTGTGTTTGGTTTGCTAGAATCGACACGTAGGGTGCGTTTTGGTTTACATCAGATTAGGGTGCATTGGGTTCGGGTCAGCAGCCGAATAAGGTGCGTTTGGTTGTTCGTATTGCACCAAGAGGTGCGTCTAGTCTTGTGGAAGCATCGGAAGGGTGCGTTGGGTTGGGCAGTTGCACCGAAAGGGGCGTTTGGTTGGGCAGTTTCACTGAAAGGAGTGTTTGGTTTGGCAGATTAACCAAACAGGGGTGTTTGGTTTGGCAGATTAACCAAACATTGGTGTTTGGTTTGGCAGTTAATACCAAACAGGGGCGTTTGGTTTTGCAGATTGCACAGGGTGTTGTTTGGGTTAAGAGAAAAATCATAAGGGTGCGTTTGGTTTAGCAGATTGCACCAAGGGGTGCGTCTGGGTGAGCAGGAAATGCATAAGGGCGTGTTTGGGTGAGCAGAAACAACTTTTAGGGTGTGTTTTGATTTATATATCGATTAATAAATATATCATAAGATTTAATACATATAAAACCAGATTAAATGGTGGGTAATGGTTAAATAAATGTGTTATATATTATTTAATCTCGCCTAATTATATATATTGATCACGCGAGTAAATTACAACACGGATTGATTGAAAAAGGATTAAGTTATACAAATTTTAAGATTGTTAATTTGTAATATTTCGATAACCGGATGAACAAACGGAAACTATACTTTTACAAATGGGATAACTATTTTAGCAAACCGTCAAGGAAACAATATACTAGATTATAAAATATTATTTTATATTTATAATTGTCAACTAGAAATCAACATCATAACCTTTGTAAAAGCTTTAAAAACATAGTCTACATGATTTGTAACTTTAAAACGTACGATTACTTTTATGCTAAGAACTTTTATTCATTTAAGTGGTGATTTTCTAAAACGTGTCGAATTATTTTGTTTAATCATTTACTCACGTTTCTTAAATAATATTTGCAAAGTATTATATACTTTAAATTATACATTTGATTGTTTGTCTTATTATATAATTCACCATATGAATTGTATAATTGCTTGTTTTTCATATGTAAAATATACGAGATATATTACATACTCTTCTATATGATTCACCCTATGAATTATATATGCTTTTTGATTTATTTATTTAACCAACCACCAAACTATTACAACTTTAAATCTAAATCTTTTATCAACGTATTACGTTGATGTACTCATTCATCAGGAAACCTAAGTATATCATCCTAGGCTAGTAGGATATAACCGTTAAGGTAAACCGCAACTTCTTGGTCGAGCCGTTCCAGTTTCCGTTTTGTCTGGCGCTTAATATGCGCATCCCTGCCAATCGTTCTACAACATCGATGTGAGTTTATAGCCCCTCTTTTACTTGTTTTACATTGTTTTACAAATCTCGGGGGAGAATACATGCTCATTACAACTTGTTTACATACTCATACATATACTCATTTACAAACTAGGTTACTTGGTTTATATAACACTCTTTCTACTTAGGAGTTTAAGTATTTAAAGCTGTTTATGAATACAATGGTTACTTCTTCATTGGACATAAGTATTTTCGGTTATCATCCCCTGTTTACGTGTTGTCTAAGTAGCGATTAGACCACTCAATTCCCGAACTATCATGAACTATTAATTTCTTGACTGGAGGGCCGGTTGAGGGAGCGCGGATGTTATAAATAGATCTATTGGGACTAATTATCCCTATTTGGGTGAGTAGCGCTCACTGTGCCAGTTTGCCGGACAACGGATATATACCATGTCGAATCTCATTTGGTGTCTTGGTCAGACATCGGTAGGGCATAAGTCATTTGGCATATTATATGCTACATAAATTAGCTTCGGTGTCATGAGCCAGCGCAACAGTAGATACATTTTGTGTGATGCTGTATTTATTATAGTAGTCACATACATTTTGGAAATCTTGTGGTCCACACTACTTTGTTGAATATTACCGATTACTAAACACCTTTCATTATACTGTGGTGAAGCAGTAGACACTATACTTTTCGGTTCTACATTTACACTTACATTTTTGATGACTATGATATAGAATTAGATTGGGTCATGCATACTTTATAATCTTTGGATTTCAACATATACGTTTATTCTTACAAAACTCTATGAACTCACTAACTTTATGTTGTACCTTTTAAGCAATGTTTTTCTTCTGGTGAAAATTAGATGTAGGCACTACTTGATATGAATTGGTGTCTACTACATTCAAATGATCAAAATCAGTTGTTTATTTTCAAGCTTTTTTGCTTTGTGATGCAATTATGGGGGAAAAAATGTTATGTCATTTTCAAGAAAATCAAAGTGATTTCACTTTTTCAAACGACACATTTAGAAGTCGTTCTCTTGTATCTTGTGCTGTTGTATTATGAAGTAACGCCCCCGGACATATTTCGACTGCGACACATTTTTGGGGGTGTTACAAATAGAACCTTCCTGATAGGTTTTTGTGGCTGTGCTAGCATGTTCCTTTACCGGACACCTCAAAGCAGGCTCACAACTCACTATTAGCATTGCTACTAACAGAATGGTAAAGGTGAATTAGTTGGTTAAAAACCTACTGATGAGTTCGTCAATTCTTGTTTAGCTGTCCAGTGCCCAGGATGCTTCGTTAGGCTCGCCAAGGACATGAGATCGACCTCTTAGATCAATTAAGATCCTTAGAAGTCTATAGAAAAATGGTTTGAAAATCAGTCGATGTGTTCATTAATAAAGAGTTTTTAACACATTGACAGTTTTATATTTTCAAAATCTCAACCTGGTTCACTTGGATTTCCAATTCACACAAGTTTGATTCATGAAGAATCTCACCATTTACCTACTGTAGTGCTGTTTGATGCTGACACTAGAAGGATTTCCATTCGTCATTGTGAGTACTTAAGGTATCTATATTTTATTGTTTATTTCTCTTTTTTTAATCTTAATGTTCTGGAAATATCACAAGGATAATGCGTAGGACTCTCTTAGTTATCACTTAAGTTCTAATGATGAACATCAATTGATTTATGGAATTGTGTCCTAATGAAATTTATGATTTATCTCGATGGCTATAGACTCTATACGCGTACAATTTTGCTTTGGTGATCGGAGGCTAGAGCGGACTGCCACCTTTTCAATATCTACTATCTCATAATGAGAAAGTTGATAGAAATGCATTGATCTCCGTGAGAAATGAAACAATAATCTTTTGAGAGACCTTGAGTGGCTAGGAAGGGTTGTGCATTGCATTACTGGGTCCATGATGCTTTCTCAATACCAGAATCATCTTTGTGATTACTTATAGCATATTTTATTGAACCCGTTTCTGCTAAGTGGAAGGAGGGCTTCTTTTTTCAAACCATTTATCTTTATAATTCTTTTTCATTCTTTAACCCTTTCAATGTTTACCAAGACGTCATTACTAACCTCTTGTTGTGATTGTTCCAGTGTTAGCTCATGCCTTAGTCTACATTTTTCCTATACATTCATACAACTCCATCTTCCAAAGGACTTCAAATATATCTAATGGATTATCCTTGGGAAGATCCCTCTAGTTCTGGTTGGATCATAGGACGTATACCTAACCACCTTATAACGCCAAATTCGTCGTGAATTAAGTTGGGTGTAGGGTATATCGATCGTAACCAAGAAACCATTTGAAAATACAATCAAGGTGTTTGAGAAATCATTTTAGTACACCTTGAGAGTTTTCTATATCACCAAAACACTCCATCTACATATGTGCATCATAATATGAAAGAGGTTTGCATATATGGGGATTAGAAAGAACTTATTTCAAAGATCTTATCCAAATTCAACCATGTTGATCACATTTTTTTAATCACTATTCTCCCTCTCAAAAATTGCATTGTGTGTGAATGTAATTTTTGATTTACTTAGTGATTTAAAATACAAGTAAATGTGCGTTAACTCATGTTGTAAAATGAATGAACATGGAGAGAATAATGTTTCATGAAAATAGGAACTATATTATATGAAATCTTTATACTCCCACTCGAAAATAGATCAATTATAAAAAAATTAGAGAGGGGAGTTTCTGAGCACACACTTTTGAAAGATTTTGAATATTTCTTTTGAAAATATCTTGAAAAATTGTGCTTAGAACCGAGAAATATTAATTTCCCGTTGTTGAGGAATAATGAACATAAATGAACATTTTCCTTGTGTGTCCCGAGCAATCTTTTGAAAAGTTTTTGGTAAGACTGTTAGGGGATAAGAAGACTTCTATTCTTTTGAAAAGTTTTTGTGTGTCCCGAGCAATCGATTCTGAGAGACATGTCGAAGAAGAATATTTTTGTATTTTTGAGAATTTTCTGATTTTATATTCTATTTTTATAGGTTTTATATTTTTGTATTTTGCTTTTTCCAAAAAATTATAAAATAAGCAAACATTAAAGTTTGTGTAAGAGAAGAATGATACATTATTTACACATGTTGAACCGTTGAAGAAATGGGTTCTGAGACCGATGAGGTACCTGCATTCAAAGAAGAAGGGTTTGCACAAATAATAGCATTAGGAGTACATGTTTCCTTTCTTGAGGTATTACATTATCATTTGTGTTGACACAAGTTCCAACAGTCTTTCCAATGGGAATCCACCTAAGACCAATAGTTTTGAAGATCCTACCCGTTGGTTTCCACTGAGGACTAGATCTAGGATTCATTGTTTTCTCATGCACAGCGGAAGACTTTTTAGGAGAAAATCTATGTCCTGTATTGATCCGCCTTTCAGGTTTCTTAGCATTACTTTTCTTTGTTACGAGTGTGTATCTCTTTGTTGTCTTATGAGATTCTGCATCCTTTTTCTGTGCAAAGGCACGAGAATTTACCTCATAGAGGTATTTCAAGATGCAATGATCGTGATTTGCAGTGTGAACACACTTTTTGCATGTAGGACACACCAAGTGTTTGGAATTAACAAAAGTATTTGTGTTCCAAGGTTTTTCTGCTCTTTGAGCCGGTATATTCGATACACGACTACTCATGGATGGTGGCCAATTCCTAGGTTGCTGATTGGGTTCCTAGGTTTTGGTTTACTACCATTAGCAGTGTTTTGAACTTTAGCAAAAGTTGGTACACTAGGTTTTGAATTCAAAGCTTTGTCTTTCTGAATTTGTCCTTTTTTCATAGCTTCCTCTAGGTAGTAGTTATGAACCATGTCATTTAAGCCTACATATTTTGTTGGTGTCTGAAATGACATACGCTTTAGATAATTCCTAGAGGGGCCAGGTGCATTCACATGATAAGGCGTAGGAAAAGCAGTTTTTCTATCTTTAGGCCAAGAATGTGGAGTGACTAGTTTTTACAAAACATTTTTCTCAGCAACTTAGGAGGCAAACCAGATTTTTGAAAATTGAGGTCGTGGTCGGTTGTCTTACCACTGGTTTATTTCTGATTAGATGCAAAGGCGGTTTCCCCAAGATTGATGGTTTTTCAAAATTAGTACCCACACTACCAGTAATCTTTCTTAATTCATTTTTCAATGCTGCATTTTCAAAACCCTTTTCCCGAATCTTAGCTTTCAAATCAACATTTTGAGCAATCAAAGAGGTTGTATGTTCTATAGTTTTAGCTCTCGTTTGTTTGATAGAATCATACAGTTCTTTGTAATGATGTTTTATAGTCTCATTTTTCTTATTTAAATGCTCATTTTGTTTAAGTTTTTTAGCGACACTATGCTCTAATTCAATGTTTATTGTATCAATTGCATCTATGTCATGTTTAACATTTGCTTCATTACTTTTTCCTTTCAAAAATTGTCCATGTTTCCCAGATTTAAAAGCTTGATTTTTAAGTTCAAGAGCAATCCAATGTGCCTCCATTTTAGCAAAATCTTTTTCATATTGGGCACATCATTTTGTCATTGCTTCTTTTACATCTTGATCTTGTTTTGAAAGATCAGTTATGGTTGATTTGAGACAACGGTTTTCAGTTTCCAAAGAAGAATTTTGAACACAATTCTCATTCTCATACCCATGGTTATGTGACTCTATTATGACTGACTCAAACTAGGTTTTGAAAAACTCTGTCTAAATGTCCAAAATTAAACACTTTTCATCAAACTCGTCTTCTAAAGACATGACATACTTTAAATCATCTTTCATTTCTTTGACAAGACTTTTTTCAAAGCAGTTTAGTTGAAGATTGACGTCTTTGACTAAAGGTTCAAATATTTTAGACAATCAACTTCTAGCACTCCCATTGATATTCTGTTCGTAAGTCGAATTTCTAAATAATTCATCTTGAGTAATTTGTTGCTTTGAAACCATTTCTTTTTCAAATTTTAGCATCAAATGTTTGACGAAACAAAAACATCTCATTGGAAGACTCTTCCAAAGAGTAGGATCATAATTTTCCAATTGAGCTTATTCCAAATGTTTTTTCAAATTAACATTTTTCCTTATCAAAGGAGCCTTTGGTGGTTCTTCAAACTGAGTCTCAACATATACAAAACCATGATATGAGAGCGGGGATTTGTATTGTTTTACTTTTAAATGTTTTTCATCTTCTAATTTTAATTCGTCTTCAGAAATGATCTTATGACCAGAACGCAAATATTTTCCAATTTTATCAATGTTATACAAACTTAGTGCTAACTCTTTAGCTTTGTCTAATAAACTTTAGCTAACACCATTGTTTTGGTTTTCAAAGCCAAGGCCATGTTTTCCCGTATTAACATTGTCTCCTTTTGGAAGCAACATACGAAGAGTCTGATCAGTATGTCCCGCTTTTCAAAGTCTGTTTTCATAATAGTTTATTTGTTTCAAAAGCTCTTGATTTTTCGTTTCAAGTTAATTTTTCCTATTTAAAAACGGCTAGACACACTCATCATACTTTTCATTCTCTTTGGCGAATGTCTTTTCCTTTTGACAAGCTTGAGATTTAAGGTTTGAAATTTACTCATGTAAAAGCTTAATCTTTTTGCGATATTCAGAATCAATTGACTCGTCTTTTGCAAAATGTTGTTCTTTTTTCTTATATTTCTCAAGCTTGTTTGTTAAAAAAGCATTCACTTTCTGAGATTCATGATTTACAGAGGAATCAAGTAAGGCACGTTGTTGCTCATTACCCACATAATCATGTTCTTCCTTATCTCTATTAGGATCCATATGTGGTATATCAGACATAATATTATTATTATTCTTATTTACCACATGTGTGTCAGAAATATAGTCAGGTTGTTCATGACTTTCTGTCTCATTTGCAAACACATTTTCAAATGTATTAGTATGTACCTTAAACGATGTGTCACAATTATATGAAGGTCCGATATCAGCACTGTCAAAAGCATCCGTATCAGCTAGTGTCTTTTTAGTATCTGCATCATTCCCTGAACTGCTGCTTGCATACTGCTGTTTTGACGATGTAATGGAGTCAACTGTTCTTTCGTTAGCAACCAAACTAGCATCTAATGCTATACCTTGCGTGACCAAACTAGCATCCAATGATGTCCCCTCAGTAATCACTTCCTCTTGTGTCTGCATCTTCATTTCATTCAACCGTTTCTCAATCTGCTTTATTGCATGAACCTCATGTGCTTTCATCAGCCATTCCCTTTCAAAAATTACTCTCCTATTGATTAGCATCTCAATTGCATCCATGTAGTAGATCAACTCACATTTGAAAGTTTAAAGTTCTTTTCCCGTGTATTCTTTGAAGCAATTTTTCAACTCTTGACTTTCCTTATCTGAAGCATCAATCCTTTTTAAGGTAAATAAGGCCTCAAACTGTGTCCGAAGCACTTGAAAATATTTTGTTGTGTCGACCTCATGTAGATATTCTTGTCCAAGTTGCTTTAGTAAGTGATTTATATTCTGGAATAACTGATGTCTTAACGTATCATGCATGTCACCAAAGAATCTCTTTAAAGCTCGTTTAAATCCTACCTCGGTTTCCGTGGAATCAAACCTAATATTCTGGAGACATTTCAAGTGTATCATGATTCATTCGAAGAACATTGAACATGTCTCTTTCGTTTCTCTCAGTCTATCTTGTAGTTGTTGCAACACTTGTTCTTCCGAATCCGAATATGAAGACAAGGTTTCTTTAGATGTATAAGACATTCTAGACCACGCAGTGTAGATCTCTTTGTTAAGCATGGGAGGACGATTCTCAGTACCGGCAGCATAGATATCTTGTTGTGATGTCATCTTAAAGTTATGTGTAATACAGGATCTCAATAAGTAAAAGAATGATGTGACATAGCGGGACCATTCGGATGGAAGGCTATCTAGATACCTTATGTTGGAACTGATTGTTTTTAGAGTATGATGATTTCTGTCTAGATGATTCATGAGAGTTGAGAAACGATGAAAGTATGTTTCAATTTGTTCCCCTTCTACAAAAGTAAACTTCTCCCATTCACGTAGCAACTTCGTTTCTTTCTCTTGAGCACCAACTTCACTACCTTTCATCATTTTTTGAACTCGTAACCACATGTCCCTTGCAATTTCACAACTTTCTACTACAGCATAAACATCTTCAGGAAGTCCCATGAGAAAAATCTGGATAGCTTGATCAGCAGCATCAACTTGTTTTGCTTCAAGCTTCGTTAATTCATCATCAGTTTGCTCGTGAGTAGATTCTAGAACTGGAGGGGTACGATCAGGGTCATCGGGAACGGTAATCGTTCGTCTCACATAAGGACCTTCAATAATGGACTTTACAATCAATTTCCCATTTGTCTTGCACTTTGCATAACAAAGAAGACAACTAGACCATGTAATGTAGTTCTCCTTGTTAAGCATGGGAGGACGATTCTCAGTACCAGCAGCATAAATATCTTGTTGTGATGTCATCTTAAAGTCGTGTGTAATACAGGATCTCAATAAGTAAAAGGATGATGTGAATTCATGGTTTTTGGGTGTCTCGAAATTTTCCTGCCAAAATAAATTTGCAAAAATTATCTTTTACTAAATTTTGAACTTGACGTAAAAATGGCCTAAATAGTCTATAGAAAAAAATAAATTTTTCAAAAAATTTTCCCGCCAAAAAACTCTTGGGTTTTTTTTAACGCTCTATTCAAAAATGGTATTCTCTAAGGTTCAGAGTTCACTGAATGGTTTTTATCATCAAAAATAGTCTAGCCGGAAAGGAAATCTAACAACCCGCTGAAATCAACTCAAACAACCCGCCGAAATAAGCTTTGACAACCCGCCAAGATAACCTTTGACAACCCGCCGAGATAACCTTTGACAACCAGCTGAAATAAACTTAGACAACCCGCCGAAAGCTACTTAGACAACCTGCCGAAAGCTACTTAGACGACCCGCCGAAAGCTACTTAGACAACCCGCCGAGAGGAACCTAGACAACCCACCGAAAGGAATTTAGACAACCCGCCGAAAGGAACTTAGACAACCCGCCGAAATCTGGCTTGACAACCTGCCGAAAATCAGGTTTATCAACCCGCTGACTCTATATTAGTCAACCCGCCGAATCTAAATTCGACAACCCGCCAATTTTTAAATCGACAACCCGCCATTTTTTAGCGAGATAAGGCTTGACAACCCGCCGATTTCGTACAGTACCATATTGTACTTTTTGTCCTTCGCATTGATAACCCGCCATTTACACAGATTCAAAAAAACCAGTCTTAAGCACGAATTAAGACAAGAAACTAAAACCCAATAAGCCAAGAACGGTTTTAGCTAAGAA
Organism: Tanacetum coccineum; assembly: GCA_026074375.1. Taxonomy (NCBI): domain Eukaryota; kingdom Viridiplantae; phylum Streptophyta; class Magnoliopsida; order Asterales; family Asteraceae; genus Tanacetum; species Tanacetum coccineum. The sequence continues at coordinate 15,229 of BQNB010042992.1, read as the reverse complement.
AGTTTTGAGCTTTACGAATCAAATAAGCTTAAATCCAATAAGCCGAATCTTACAAACCCAAAATAAGCAAACCGAATAAGCCTAAACCACGAACACCTCTTTTACTCATCCCTTGGCGAATGATACCACTTGATAGCTTAATGGCTTGCTTCATTTGTGTGTTCGGGCTTAATACCCATAAACCCGACAATACTAGATTGGAATTCTCGTTACCAATGAACTACATTTTTTCTAAGGTTCGCGTCGATATATTACATGACCATCACTTTATTTACTGCTAACAAACCCCCATGATAAAATGAAAATTTATATACTGTATAGTCTATACACCATATGGCTTGATCATCATACGGCGTATGCATGTAAATTCTTTATAATTTTGTACTTATCTTTTAACTTAGCACAAGTTTAACATACACTAACATTAGATAGATTAAACACTGATAAGAATTAGAATTTGACCTCGCTCCTAGTGATCGACATCCCAACTTACCAAATTAGTCCACGATCGATCGGGTACACTTCCCGTTAAGGTGTTTTAATAGGTAAATCAGCTAAATATAAATTTAAAACTTTGAATTAAAATAACTACCTATATAACGACAACATCAAAGATTTTGGTGCCGCTGTCGGGGAGTGAAAACTGATTCTATTTATTATTAGTGTATAACATAATTTAGTTTAACATATTCTTTTTGTATAGTGTACTTTCTTTGTAGAGTTTGTATAATTTAAACTTGTATAATTGTTTGTGTTCTGTTTTTAGCTAATTTAGTTTGCATTGTATAATTTGCATATTTGTTTTGTGTGTTTATTTATTTTTCTGCATTTGTTTTAGTTTCTGAACGTTTTGTTCAGGAAGTACATACAGCGTATACAGTCTTCTGTAAACGGTGTATCGACCTTCTGAACAGCATACTACGTATTGATTTATATGGTGTATCTGTTCAATAGATATGACGTATGACCCATACATGTCAGATACTGCGTATATATACATACGGCGTATACATTATTCTATATACGGCGTATCGACTGTCTAACACAACAGTAACATTCGAATTCACTATTGGATATTTATCAAAAGAGTTTATCTTTCATCGAACACACCCTACTGATTGTTTGTGATTGTTTCCGGTAGCGCATGACCCGGAGCTCAACTACGAAGCTCGCTCAACCTTTAGAAGACCATGAACAACTCTTTCGATCATCAAGAAAGCTAACAAGAACACTTAGTGTTAACTATTTGAATTCATCCGAGTTCAATACATTCTTAGAGGAGAAGTTTGAAGTAGAAGAATCAACTGAAATCATGACGGAACCACAATGGAAGAATCATGACCACAACCCGAGAGGACTACGGTTAGGGTATTGCAAGGCCTAAGATTGATGACAAGGCCAACTTTGAATTGAAGGGGCAAATTCTCAAAGAACTTCGCACTAAAACCTTTAGCAGAACTGAAGATGAAGACCCTAATGAGCATATTGAGAAGGTTCTGGATATTGCCGACCTATTTGATATTCCCAATGTTACTCAATATCAAGTTATGCTTAGAGCGTTTCCTATGTCACTTACTGGAGCCGCAAGTCGATGGCTAAGGAATGAACCATCTAGTTCAATACAAACTTGGGAAACTCTAAAGAAGAGATTTTTAGTGAAACATTGCCCACCTACCCGTACTGCTAAGAAGATAGGGGATATCAACAATTTCTAACAAGAACCCCATGAGACTCTTTATCAAGCTTGGTAGAGATTTAAAGACTTGTTCTTGAGATGTCCTCAACATTATTTGACTGACATGCAGGAAGTGGTATTATTTTACAAAGCATTGAATGTACCTACTAGACAAATCCTGGATTCCAAAGGTGTTATACCATCCATGAAGGCTGCTGAAGCAAAGAAAGCTATCCAAGAGATGGCAGATCGTTCTCAAAAATGGCACGATGGAACGTCTAATAGGATTCGAAGTACTGATACTAAAGATGGATTGGACGCAATACAAGCTTAATTAAGTAACCTTGGAAGGAAGATCAAGAAGGTTAACGAAAAAGTTTATGCCTCTCAAGTTGGATGTGATAAGTGTGGTGGACCTCACTACACTAAGGATTACATGAACAATGATGATAAGAAAACATTTAAGGAGGCATACTACACATAATTTGGTGTCCCATTTCCTAGAGGGAGATTTAGAGCTACCGCTCCTCGATTCTACCAAAGAGATAACGGAAATAATTCGTATCAAGAATGAAGGCAAACATTGGAAGAATCTTTGAACTCGTTTATGGCTGAATCCTCAAAAAGACATGATGAAAACTCCAATTTTATCAAGGAGATATGTTCTTCAAGTAATGTTGCACTTAGAAATCAAGGAGCCTCAATCAGGTCATTAGAAATCCAAATTGGATAACTAAGCAAAATTCTACAAGAGATAGTATCTGGAGGATTACCTAGCTCAACAGAAACAAACTCGAGGGACCATGTCATGTATATTTCAACCTCTGTCCGAGCTGATCAGAACTAGATACGCCGTATAGGTTCACACCCATACGTTGTACCAAGCATAGAGAACAGAAAGTTGGATGTTCATAATCAAACAACTATAACTTTTCCAATTCGTTTGTATGCTGGTAATTATGAACACCCGAAGGAACTTAATGATGTAGAAGGATTAGAATCTTACTTTGCTCAACCAAAGGTTCTTGATGATTCTTTGCCACTAAAAGAAAAAGACCCAGGAAGTTTTTCTATACCTTGTTTCATTAATAATACACGCTTTAATAATTCCTTGGCTAACGTAGGTGCTAGTGTAAGTGTGATGCCTTATGCTGTAACACCCCTATTTTTACATATAGCAGCGGAAGCTAATCTAGGGTATTACTTCATGGATACAACAATCATAATCATAGAAAATGACCTAAAAGAGACGTTTATTCAAAAGATATGTTATCATTCATTTCAAATTAGAGTTTTACAAAGGCAGGTCCCAAAATCTAGAAACATAAAATGTGAATGATAACAAGTTTTAGCCATCTTCATGTCCATGCCACTCCGTTCCGTATATTGCTCAATCACCTAAGATAAACATGCTAAAAAGTCAACACAAAGGTTGAGTGAAATTCATAGGTTTGAAATGTAATAGTTGAATACAAATTATAGTGGAATACTAGTATTGCAGGGACAATCATCATGGGGAACATTATTTATTGCATCTAAGCTCATGACATCAATACATTAACAGGGAAATCACCGTAGTGATATTGGTTAGGGACAGATGTCCCCGTGGAAAAGATAACTTGCCAAGGTTACCTATTAGGACAAATATAGTGCGTTTGGCTACCCCAAGCATGGGTATACAAACGGGAGCCGTCACCCCCAATAGATCTATTCACAATATTCGCGTTCACTCGCAATGCTAGTAATTAATGATTTATGATATGTAAATAATAACACTGGAAGCTACGTAGGCAATAATATATCTGGGTAGCATACATTTAGAAAACACTTGCATTTATGGTTTATATCAGGTATCACAGGTTTATAAAGTATTTAAAAGATTGAAATATGGGGTTATGAATTCATTAAGCCTTTTGAAAAGTAATCACATTTGTTATAGTATATTATAAGAGTTGTAACAAGCATGTATCCCCCTCGCGGGTTTATAAAACATTCAACAGGATTGTAAAGCGAGGCTTATGAACTCTCTAGTCCTTTAAAAGTATATCAAGTGTTATAAGTATAATCGAGTATGTAATAGGTTTGTAACAAGCATGGATCCCCCTCGCGGGTTTATAAAAATATGGTATTTAAGTTAAAGGCGAGGTTTTGGAATCTCACCTGATAGATGATGTAATAATATTCTATAATGAAAGCTCACGACCTTATCACAATCTTATCAGGGATGGTTAAATAGCAATGATAGTAAACAGCCACGTCACGTAACCTGAGGTAAATTGTTGAGTATTAGGAAGATTGTACTCTTAAACTTTAGTTTTTATAGAGTTATAAGTTTGATTTGAAGAGTTTTGGAATTTTTGTGAATACCTGTTCGGGCCATCATAATTCAGAAGTCATTCGAAATCTAACATTTACATATTAACATTTACATTGCAAGTATATTCGAAATCTAAGCATTGAATTCCCTAAAAAACCCTAAAGTGCCAATTTGATTTACCCGAGCCCCATATTTATTCATTTTAGACCTCGTTTAACCCAATACCACAATTTTCCTAATCTTGCTTAATTACTGATTTACAGACCTTAAGAACATTTTTTATAAATCCCTTATCATTAATCATGATAATACACACACCAAGAAATACTTGTGAAAATCTTTGCACGTAGTCCAAATCTGACCCGCCGGTTAACATTGCCTCCATTTTGACCTTTTTTGTACCTTAACCCATGTGCAAACCACCTCACTAGATCCTTCTAGACTGTCCTTAAGCTGCTTATTCAGCAGCTCTTGACCTTTCCTCCATGTCACGGATAGACGGCCACTTGGAGTCTCTTTTCCTTCCTTATCAGCCTCAGGCAGCAAGAAGAAACCAAGCCAACACTTCAAACCTATGAAACTAGTCTCCACACCTACCAAAATATAGCTTGTACACCTTATTCTTGCCTCCTCCTAATGTGCCAAGGACTAGAGATAGACCTTTGCTTACTCCCTTTGATGCCCAACGAGTATAAATAGAGGCATTGTGTGCCCATTAGAACTCGCACCCACCATCTCCTCTCTCAAACCCATAAGGCAGCAATCCTTTGCCCCCATATGATCCTAGGATCATTCAAGAAGGCTAAGAAGCGAAGATTTGAAAATTTGAAGCCCCAGGAATAAGATACAAGGCATACGAGTGGAAATACTACCCGAAACGACCCATTTCCACCATTTTTGATCATTGAAGCTCAAACCCAGGTTTTGAATGTTCTACTTCTGATACTACACCCTTATAATGTTCATATGATCCTAAATATACTCTTGTTAAAGTTTCATAACTCAATTCATGCTCATTTTCCGTTTTGATCCAAAACCGTACACCTGAAACCCTAATTTCGCGTTTTTCTTAAAACTAAATGTTATAATAGTTAAATGTTGTATTAATCTATCCTAGCATGCTTAACTAATGTTAAAATAACCACTTTATTGATTAATGAAGGAATTTGAACTTAAAATCCGTGCGTTTACATTTTAAAACCCTAATTTGACCCGTTTTGCTTCCTAGCTTAACGAATCGTTATTTTAAACTTGTGTTGCGTTAAAACTTCATATTTTAGTTTATTATAACTTATAAATGTCTATTGTAATGTTAAACTAAGCTTGCATGGCAATTTGGACATGTTTTGTAATTATAATCTATGCAAGGGGTATATATCGTAACTTTCTGAAACTTATAACTAAAGGGGCTGAATATGTCATTTTATTGTGATATGATATAATCGGTTTTAAGCGTTTTAATCCATATTTGGAAATGTTAAGCACAATAAGCGTTAATTAAAGTTATGTCTTGTAAGGTTTTAAACATGATTTTATACTTTTTCAAAATGTTACATTTTAGACCCTAGGGTTTGGAAAATTACAAATAGGCCCTTGGAGTTTGCATTTTTACGACTTTGTTCCTTCAACTGTGTGTAAAGAGTATACAAGGTTAACCTTGGAATTTGGAAATGAAAAGTGACATTATTAAGACCCCTATTGTTATAACTTTGATTAAAATGACATATTCAGCCCCTTTTAGTTAAATAATGTTTCAAAAAGTTACAGATATATACCCCTTTTGACATGGATTATAAATACAAAAACATGTTCAAAATTGCGATGCAAGCTTAGTTTACATTAAAATAGACTTTATAAGTTATTATAAACTAAAAAATATGAAGTTGTAAAGTAACACAAGTTTAAAATAACGATTCCGTTAAGCTAGGTAAGCAAAAAAACGGGTCAAAATGAGGGTTTCAAAACGGTTAAACGCCGCGGCTTTTAAGTTTCAAAATTCCTTCATTAATAATAAAGTGGTTATTTTAATATTTGTTAAGCATGCTAGGATATATGTAAACAAATATTAATCATCTATAACATTTGTTTTAAGAAAAACTGCGAAATTAGGGTTATTCGGGTGTACGGTTTGGATCAAAATGGAAATATGAGCATGAATTGAGTTATGAAACTTTAACAAGAGTATATTTAGGATCATATGAACATTATAAGGGTGTAGTAGCAGAAGTAGAACATTCAAAACCTGGGTTTGAGCTTCAATGATCAAAAATGGTGGAAATGGGTCGTTTCGGGTAGTATTTCCACTCGTGACGCCATTGTGTATCTTATTCCCGGGGCTACAAATCTTCATAGCCTTTGCTTTTTGCATTCTTTTAATGATCTAGGATCTTTTTGGGAGCAAAGTATTGCTTGCCTTATAGGTTTGGAGAGATTCGAATGGTATGAGTATCGTATTTAGGATATAGGATATAATCTTGAATAAAACACAATAGTTTATCGTTAAAATAACGAAGTATAACAGAACTCACCATTGTTTTATTATGTCACTTTTCAAAGAGCAAGGTTTACTTGGTATATCTTTTAAAGTTGAAGGACCAAAGTCGTAAAAGTGCAAACTCCAAGTGTAAATTCTGCCACTTTTCAAACTCAAGGGTCTAAAATGTAACATTTTGAAAAAGTATAAAATCATGTTTAAAACCTTACAAGACATAACTTTAATTAACGCTTCTCGTGCTTAACATTTCCAGATTTTGATTAAAACGCTTAAAACTGATTATATCGTATCACAATACTAGGGAGCTTCATATTAAGAGGTTTCATTTTGGTATTATGTTCTGACTGAGTTGTTGGGTTTACGATTTAAAGTGCCCTAGCTCTTCAAACGTTTACTGAATGACTTCTGAATTATGATGGCCCGAACGGTGATACAATAATTCCAAACTTTCCAATCAAACTCATAACAATATTAGACTATCTGAACCAAAGTTCTAGAGTACAATCTTCCTAAGAATCAACATATTTACTCAGGTTGCGTGACGTGGCTGTTTACCATCATTTTGCTATATCAACATTCCCTGTTAAGATTGTGATAAGATCGTCAGCTTTCATTTCAGAATATTTATTACATCTACCTATCAGGTGAAGTTCATAACCTCGCCTTTACTTATTTTACATGTTTTATAAACCCGCGAGGGGGATACATGCTCAATTGTTTTTAATATATACAAGTACTTAAAACTAATATTGTGAGTTCATAGCCTCGCTTTTCAATCTCTTTAATGTTTTCAAAAACCCACGAGGGGGATACATGCTTGTTACAAGCTCTTTTATATACTCGTTTATCTTATAACAACGTGATTACTTTTCAAGGACTTAGTGAGTTCTTAGCCTCGCTTTTCAATCTTTGGAATGTTTTATATACCCGCGAGGTGGATACATGCTTGTTACAAACTCTTTTACATACTCGTTTACCTTATAACAATGTGATTACTTTTCAAAGGCTTAGTGAATTCATAACCCCATATTTCAATCTTTTGAATACTTTATAAACCTATGATACCTGATATAAACCATGAATGCAAGTGTTTTCTAAATGTATGCTACCCAGATATATTATTGCCTAAGTAGCTTCCAGTGCCATTATTTACATATCATGAATCATTAATTACTTGCATTGCGAGTGAACGCGAATATTGTGAATAGATCTATTGGGGGTGATGGCTCCCGTTTGTATACCAATGCTTGGGGTAGCTAAACGCACTATATTTGTCCTAATAGGTAACCTTGGCAAGTTATCTTTTCCACGGGGACATCTGTCCCTAACCAATATCACTACGGTGATTTCCCTGTTAATGTATTGATGTCATGAGCTTAGCTGCAATAATAATGTTACCCTGATTTTCCATGATAATTGTATTCGTTGCAATTATTACCATTATAATGACTTGCATTCAACCATATAATATTCAACTATTTTCCAATGATAATACGGTTCTCCATGATATTAAAAGTTCTCCATGATAATTATCCCTGCAATGCCAATATTTCCATTTTGATAACTTGTTTTCAACTATTACATTTCAAACCTATGAATTTCACTCAACCTTTGTGTTGACCCTTTTAGCATGTTTATCTCAGGTAATTAAGCAAGTTGCGGCACGAAGTGGCATTGACTCAAAGATGGCTGAACTGTTATCATTCAAACTTGATATTTTAGATTTTGGGACCTGCATTTTGTAAAAACTCTGATTATAATGAATGATAACTAAAATTTTCCTAAAAAACAACGTCTCTTTTAAAGTTGTTTTCTATGATTATGATTGTTGTATCCATGAAGTAATACCCCAGATTATCTTCCGCTGCTATATTGTAAAAATGGGGGTGTTACAGATTGGTATCAGCGCCATGGTTATAGAGAACAAGGTCAAAACCTTAACTATAACCACATTTCATTTTTCAGCCATCAAAGTCCTCCGTGCCACTACAAATTCGGAACAAGTATGTAAATATACATATCTATTATACTATTACATAAATAACTTATGTTATTTTAACAAACAAGGTTGGTATCACGAACGATGTCCTTCTCCAGCCTGCTCATACATCCGAATATTGAGATGCTTTTTCCTCTATAAATCATTCTTAAGCTATACTTTCGATATCACACCGGATTATTTCCCAGCTCCATCCGGAAGCAGTTTCAATTTGACTCTTCAGAAAACTCTACAGATAAATATGATCCCACCATTATTCTCATCTTTCTAAATAATCCTTTTTGAAGGACGTACAGCATGTTATGCAAATGAATCACCTATTTCCATGACCAGATCCTTTTGCTTAACCAGCTATTAGGACTCCATCTCCAAGTAATTACCACCATCACTACTATTTTGATCCCCATATTTCTTTGTTCCTTGAAGAACTATTACCAACCTAAGAAGAAGCGAATCCTTCTCCATCTTCTTCCTCAACTACGTAACTAATTTCAATCTCGGAATCAAACCTGTGATTTAATATCACCAGTCTTCCTCCAGTGTATACCCTACCCCGCACCTCAGATATTGGAAATAGGGAAATGTTCAGTTTAAGATGCAATCTAAAAACATCATGAGGAACAAATCGAAGATATCTTAAATTATTTAGACGCATCTATCTTCACCGCATTGAGAGAATGGAAGAAGGACGTATAAATGGTAACGAACTGAAGACTGAACTCAAGAAAATCCGTACTCATATTATCAAACTTCAAAAGAAGCAGTTAGGGCAAAAGGATAAGATTGCATTTGCTTACTATTTCCAATCTTGAACAAATCATTGAGAAAATCCAAGTTCGTCACCAAACAGATCAGGAGGATCTTTAGGCTCAGAATCAACAAACTCTTAGAATAGTTATAGCTTTATCCTAGCCATATGGGATGTATGGTATAAATAAAAACGCTTGTCAAATCTTGACCATGTACAAAAAGGCAAGTTATTTATAAAGGCAATCCCATTTCATACCTTATTGTTTCCAACTTATCTCTCTCTTCCATCATCATCTCCATCATTTGTATCATTATCTCTTCTCATGAATCGTACCATAACTTCTTAAGTGATAAATAACATTATTCAATAAAGCATTTTGAGCATCACATCACTACTTTTCAAAACATTATGATGTCATTCTTATTGCGTGTTCTCTTATGTTGATAGAATGTCTCCCAAAAGGACGTCAACATCCGAAACACCAGCCATAACTTTGGATGCCATCCGACAACTGACTGCTGATTTTACTGCGGCGACCCCCCCCCCCTGAAGCACAAGACTGCCGACCGTTGCAATGCAAGTAATCTCACTGGACCCTGCCCAGTTGAAAATGGAAACTACAAAGAGTTTATCAGCTGTCAACCTTTCTGCTTTAATGGTACAGAAGGAGCAGTAGGCCTTATTCGCTGGTTTGAACGAACCGAATCAGTATTCTCTCGAAGCAGATGTGCTGAGGAAAATAAAGTAACATTTGCTACTGGTACTTTAACTGACGATGCCTTATCCTGGTGGAATGCATATGACACCTAGGGGAAAAAGAAACTAATCGAACCACCTGGACTGAGTTAAAAAGGCTTCTACAAACAGGATTGTCCCCGGACTGAGATCAGAAAAATTGAAGAGGAACTTTACAATCTGAGTGTAAAGGAAAATGATCTTAAACCCTATGTTAGAAGATTCCAAGAATTAACCATCTTGTGTCCAAACATGGTGCCTAACAATGAGAAACTCTTGGAAATTTTTATTGGAGGTCTACCTCGAAGCATGAAGAAACGTTACTGCCTCGAAACCTCAAACTTTGGAGGAAGCCATCAACATATCCCAGAGGTTAATGGATCAGATAATAAAACGCGATTTTGTGCAAGAAACCAATGATCATAAACGAAAATTAGAAGATAAGAGAAACACCATCGACAACAACAACAACTACCCTAAATACCACAACAACAATAACCACTTCAACAATCGCAAAAATGACAACTACCAAAATAACCACAACAATCACAACCGTAATGATGATTACCACCACCAGCAGAATAGAAGACAAGAACCTGTTAGGACTTATCCCCCAAAAGAATACCAGTGGAAAGCATTTCTTTAAGTCAAAATGCACCCTGCACACACAGGATGATTTGCACTGTCAAGTGTCGGACTTGCAACAAAGTGGGTCATCTGACCAGAAACTGCAGAGATAAAAGATCAACCGCTGAAAACAACTCTTGAGGATACTTAGGTTCGCCACCAGTTACATATGAAGGATCATCTGAAACCCACTTCATAAACCCCAAACACCAAGCTACAATCCTTGTCATTCATTATTTTATCTAGAATCCTACCCCAAGACACGTAGCATAAGTATCAATACTCTTAGAGTTTCGGTGATGTAAGATATGTAAAGTTATCCATGAAATAATAAAGTGATGATTCTGTTACATCTTGTTATCTGATGATATCAAAACTCAACATCATTTGTCAATTCCATTAATTCTATTATGTTCAACTCTGAATACTTTCCTCATACCTTTGCAACATAAATTATCATCCTCGATTATATGGGCGTCAGTACAATCAACATCTCAATATTATCTAACCATTCATGATCATATCATTTTCTACACATTACCATATCGTGTTTTTATGCTTAGGTAAGACGATTTATGATCATCTTATTGAAATGAATTAGGTCACTTCTTCATTTGAATAAGGAAATTATAAATCTCTGAACTATGAATTTATAAATTCTCATTACTAAAAGATGACGGCTTCTTTTTGTAAGTGACTAATTATAAATAAGTAGGCTTAAGTATATAACATACGTACAAACAAGTTTCTTTCAACCCGTTCCTTAATCATTATCATTTTCATTATCATTATTACCTTCATCATCTATTCATTTCAAAATCTATATCTCACGTGATTAGCAACTCTCTTACAATCATTCCTTGACATCACTCATTACATGATCTCCGTATTCTAAAATTCTCTGTTATATTCTGCAACATAATAACAAGGAAACACACAAGAATCTATACAATGTCAAATGATTTCAATACCACTAGGTATGAAAATTTTGACAAAGACTTGTGATAGCATTCTTATTCGATGTTGACTTTTAAAGGTTAATTGTAATAACTGCTATTCTTACGATTTAGATAGCACAGTTAGAGCTGGTGGGCCCATAACCCACAGGTTCCACAAATCAAAGTATTTCATCCACCCAGGTTCTATCAGGATCTAGAGAAATTCTATTGACTATCACCAAGAGATATGATCTTAAAAATAAGTAGACGTGTGAAAGGAGGTAATTATAATTATGGTGTACAACATAATTATAAATACATCACACACGTAAACTTGTGACCTTGATTAACCTAACATAACGACCTAAAATTCATACCTAGTACCGAATCCTATTACACTATAACTTTCAATTAAATCTCGAGACGAGATTTCTGTAAGGGGTGGAGACTATAACAACCCAAGAATTTTCATCAACCTATTAACATTATCACCATTGTACGGGTAAATTTTTTGCTTTTATTACATACTTGTAATGTCAATAACTCAGTATATCATGTAACTTGCATAACTAAAGTAGACGAGCTCACGCAACCTATCTATGACAATACTGTCTTCATATATGTCAAGCAAACATCATAACATGTCAAGTCAAGTCAATATCATCATATTCTTATTACAAAGTATATTAGTCTATAAGTATCATTCGCAACTTATAATCAAAAACGGTGTTTAAACCCGTTATCCAATACCTCTAAACCCTAATTCCCAGAAGGATTAATATGCAAAGAAATGTACAAGCTAAAAGCATAAATATAAGTTAACGATACATCACATTTGTAATATAAACTCCCTCCAAGTCAAAGTTACAATTTTCAAGCACAATGTACAAGTTCATAATGCCGATCTCTTAAAATTGCCGTTTACCTCCATTTTCATTCTAATTTTTTCACCACCACTTTATACAAGCTACTACACTCAATATACAACGTGTAAACCCTAATTATTCTATTCATAATCTTTCATACACATTTTTACTCTTAAAACCCTAATTCAAAAGTCAGAAACCCTAACCCGAGCAAAATACTAAAACCATGACCCGTTTCTTGTTTTTACCATTATAAACCAAAACCAATACACCAAAAAAATTGGTAATAACTTTAAATTACAACATTCTCAATCGTTATTTTCATATAAATCATCATTCCATAATCAATTTCAACAATTCCACTTCAATTATACAAGAAAACGAATCCAAGAAACCCTAATTGTGCACTAAATGTAACTTTGACCTGTTTTCTCGTTTCTAACCACTTTATTCACAATAAGCAACCAAGAAGACATTGTTAAACCTCAGAAATGAGTTTACAAACCTTTACCATCATTAACATCCTTGCTTCACAATGTATTAGAATTACAAAAGCTAGAAACCCTAAAAGACTTACACTAAAAAAAAATATTAAAAAAAATAAGAACCCCAATTGCCAAGCTAGGCTTAGTCTTAATTTTCAACCCATTTTAACTAAAACAACGATCAAACTTCATTGATAATACTTTATTTAAGCTCTAGGATCTGTATTCCATCATTACTAATCAAGAGTATGCAAAATATAAACCAAGAAAGTCAAGAAAACCCTAAACGTGCCCTAATCAAACCCGTGACCTCATTTCTTCAATTCTAATCCGTTTTAACCCAAACCAATTGCTAATATTTGTTAATCCTTCCTATATCAGACCTTGGCTACATATATTAACTATACTTAATCAAGTACACATGAAATAAAAGCTTGAAACTTTTGAAAACCCTAAATAATCCCTAATGTACCCGAAACCTAATTTCTTTTATTTTTACCCATTTAAGACCCATCCATGTGCAAGATATTTACATGAACTCCTTCTAGAAACCTTGTAGAAGCTTACTCAGCTTCTTAGACCATTTCTTGATTAAAAATGAAGCCACATGACCTCCTTGTTGGCCATTTTCTAGCCGTGACACCCAAACACCCCTAAAAACCTTCCACCTTGCTTACCTAGCCTCCATAGCCCCTCATACTCATCATCTAGCTTCTCCTCATCACCCTCTAGCCCTTACATACGTCCCATATCAGATCATAAGCATACCTTGGCCTTTAAGGGTCATTTGACTATAAATAGGACCATAAACTCTTCATTTCTACTCATCCCCCACTTCCTCCTCTATAACCCATCATAGCAGAAATCCTTTGCTCAATATGAATTCTAATAGATCCTAAGAAGTCCCAAGAATAAAAGTGAAGCAAAAGAAACCAAAAAAAGAAGCCAGGGAGTCGTTATTCTAGGCGTACGAAGCTAAAAGTCCCAATTTCGACCCGTTTCTAAGCTATAAGCTCAAACCCAAGTTTTGAATGTTCTACTTCTGCTCCTACACTCTTATAATGTTCATATGATCCTAAATATACTCTTGTTAAAATTTCATAACTCAATTCATGCTCATTTTCCATTTTGATCCAAAACCGTACACCCGAAACCCTAATTTTATGTTTTTCTTAAAACTAAATGTTATAATGATTAAATATTGTTATAATCTATCCTAGCATGCTTAACTAATGTTAAAATAACCACTTTATTGATTAATGAATGAATTTGAACTTAAAACCCGCGCGTTTACGTTTTGAAACCCTAATTTGACCCGTTTTGCTTCCTAACTTAACGAACAGTTATTTTAAACTTGTGTTGCGTTAAATCTTCATATTTTAGTTTATTATAACTTATAAATGTCTATTGAAATGTTAAAATAAGCTTGCATGGCAATTTGGACATGTTTTGTAATTATAATCCATGCAAGGGGTATATATCATAACTTTCTGAAATTAATAACTAGAAGGGCTGAATATGTCATTTTATCAAAGTTATAACTATAGGGGTCTATAAGTGCAAGGTTTACTTGGTATATCTTTTAAAGTTGAAGGACCAAAGTCGTAAAAGTGCAAACTCCAAGGGTAAATTCTGCCACTTTTCAAACTCAAGGGTCTAAAATGTAACATTTTGAAAAAGTATAAAATCATGTTTAAAACCTTACAAGACATAACTTTAATTAACGCTTCTCGTGCTTAACATTTCCAGATATTGATTAAAACGCTTAAAACTGATTATATCGTATCACAATACTAGGGAGCTTCATATTAAGAGGTTTCATCTTGGTATTACGTTCTGACTGAGTTGTTGGGTTTACGATTTAAAGTGCCCTAGCTCCTCAAACGTTTACTGAATGACTTCTGAATTATGATGGCCTGAACGGTGATACAATAATTCCAAACTTTCCAATCAAACTCATAACAATATTAGACTCTCTGAACCAAAGTTCTAGAGTACAATCTTCCTAAGACTCAACATATTTACTCAGGTTGCGTGACGTGGCTGTTTATTATCATTTTACTATATCAACATTCCCCGGTTAAGATTGTGATAAGGTCGTCAGCTTTCATTTCAGAATATTTATTACAACTACCTATCAGGTGAGTTCATAGCCTCGCTTTTCAATCTTTTGAATGTTTTATAAACCCGCGAGGGGGATACATGCTTATTACAAACTCTTTTACATACTCGTTTATCTTATAACAATGTGATTACTTTCTAAAGACTTATACATGCTTAAACCATGAATACAAGTGTATTTACAAGTTATATGCTAATCTGATATACCATTATCACTAATG